>JAIPMN010010616.1:0-18164 GCA_020650975.1 Apostichopus californicus
ATATATTTATATATTTATATATTTATGTTTTCCTTTTACATGTTTTTTGTTGTTGTTTGTTGCATCATTTTTAAGGCAGTTGTCTCTTTCGTGTGAAGTTTCTTTAACTAGGCCATTATTTTATGTTTTCATTTACAGGTACGCGATATGTCTTGTTGGGTAGACGCCACAGCCGGTAACATCCCTCCGACGGCATGGGTCGCTGGAGAGGAACCAGACGGTACCCCTTACTATGTCGTCAGAGGAAATGACCCCAATAATGTCTGCTATCGTATGGCCGGTAAAATACATCAAGGTGATGACGGGGCCTTTATGGCAAACTGGACAAAAGTCTGTAAAGCCAAAGAGTTTCAGGTTTTAACCCTTCCTCTTGAAGATTGCAAGACTACCCTGCAGTGGTACACCATCGATAAAAAAACCTGTGCACCTCCGAACAGTTTTATCGTCATAGAAGATCACCATATGTGTATCGCCAGAGCCGAGAAAGATGGCGTTTGGTACACTGGAGTGGTCAATGTCGACAATAATGTATGTTACGTCTGTATCAATCAAGGAAACGAAACTAAACTCGTCAAAATCGATGACTGGCAAGTCTTGGTGGAAGAGCTTATCGACGGTCCAAAATGGGTGGAAACAATCGGGAACAAAATACCGCAACACGCCTGGCCGGCCGGTCACGAATCTGACGGTACACCGCTGTTTCTTGCGTACAATACGAGCTTGGGTAAACTCGGTGAACATCTGGAAGAAGCGGTCGTGACGCACAATGGTTACACTTTGGATTTCAAATATTCATGGATCCTTACTCAACCACCAGATTCGAAAGTCGCGCTGAAATGGGAGAATGTCGGCAAGAAAAACGAACTGCCAAGGCATTCTTGTAAAATCACTACTGTGGCCTACCTGTCACCTGATGCGGTACGAATTGCAAGAGCTGAACATAAGGGAGGGATGCAACCGGGAATATTATATACAAAAGATAATAGCTGTTACATTCCGGTCCAGAAAAATGAAAAGAGAAAAGCGATTAAGAAAAAGGCCTATGAGGTACTAACATTGCAGTTCTAACCCAATAATTGACTTGTTCCGTTTATCGTGATGATGCAATGTAACTCTATATAGGGCAAAGGTTAAAATCAGGAATGTGTTTTTAAAACGAATAACAGCAGACGGACCAACAGGTCCTTAAATTAAAAATATATAAATATTTTATCAAATGTATCCTTAAATATTAAAATTATAACGCGCTACGAGTCACAAGCATTTTTCTACGTGTGGACCATGTATATAGGAAAAAAAGATAAAGGCGGGCAGGCCTGATACAACAAATATAGAAATGACGTAAGACACATACACTGAAAATGATATTCTGTACGAAGATATCGGATATGCCGAAATGTACATGGAGAGAAATTCTATACAAGACTAATAATGTAATAGGTTAATATAGCCTACCTGCAAATAAATCGCGTATGGTAACATGGTGACGAGAAATTGTATGATTACAAAATGAACTTTGTACAGGGCGGTTTATTCCAGTGTGTCTTATGTGACGCATAAATGTTTAGAACTGATGTAGCAGATACTAAATAGTTTACTTAATTGATAAAATATGTATAGGCCTAGTAAAAAATGTGAAACAGTTAGAATTAACAGCGAGCTATGTTTCTGCAAACTGTATCCATAATGTATGGTCAGACAAAGAAATATTGCCCGTAAAAATCCCTGACATCGTTCGTTTCATGTCATACGGATATTAACGTATATCCTATATGTACCATCGCTTAACGTATAGGCTATTGCTTATCTCGCTGAAGATGAACGTTAGGCTACCACGTACCATCGTACTAAAATTTACCCATCTTTACGCGAGTTTTTCCTCGAGTTTTCTGTATGAAAGATCGAATATACTTCACCGTCACCGTCACCAATACGATGGTACATATTACAAATTAACAAAAATATACCAGTATATGTTTATTCCATATTTATAAGGAAAACAAGTGAAGTTGTTATCTGATCTGCGATTTCATTTTAAGATATAATAGAAACGTTATTGAGTTAGTATAGATCTGTGTGGCTTGTCGGCATATAACATTGGTGACAAGTGACTGCATTGCGGTATACATGTCTTCTCATACAAGGAATACATGTTAATATATTCAGAAGATAAAGACCTATATGTGAACCTTATAGGATACTGGCTTAGTGCTTGTTTTGATGCGTTGATATCTCAGGCGAACAGCGTTCAAAACAATTCTTCATTACGTTGACAGGTAGAAGGAAGGAGGGAGGGAGGGCTACAAATTCCAACATGCGACAGGCTCTTTTAAGAAACCAATCAGCTTCTCCGAATGAACTAAAAATTACTCTTTACTGTTTTCGCATATATTCAATCTTATCTGCATGCGAATGAAATTTTCAATAGCGATTTATTTCTTGTCTCAGCAGATTCGAATGAAATTTCACTCTTCACAACACAAACTAGAGAGTATAGTTAAAAGGTCATGCTTTTACAGTTTGCCATTGTATGACGTCACACTTTCCATATTACGAGACATCACCTTACTGTGACAACCACCGCCCCCCCCCCCCCCCACAAATTTTCAATAGCGATTTCTTTCTTATCACAGCAGATTCGAATGAATATTCACTCTTCACAACACAAACTAGAGAGTAAAATTAAAAAGTCATGCTTTTACAGTTTGCCATTGTACCGCGTCACACTTTCCATATTACGAGAAATCACCGTACTGTGACAACCACCGCCCCCCCCCACCCAAAGTATGTGCTCATTACAGGAAAATACATTTACGATAACCTTTCTTGTTGATATATCATGGATGTGGTTTTGATCGATATGTAGGGCTGTTTTGGACCTGCATAGGTTTTTGACCGATGTGGTTAGGGGGTTTCACTTACGGTATGTGGAGTTACAGACCAATGTAGAACCATCTATCGTGACTACATATAACGTTAGACAGATCGACAGCTTTAAGTACATTCATATTTTTATCTGTGTCCATTACTATACTGACCTTTGAACCAAAACAAACACAATAGGGATATTGTACTCATAAATTGTAAACCTTGTACGTAAAGGAAGACGATTGTCAACATTCCATCACCTGAGATAAATTATCTTCACGCTAAGAGTTCACAAAACACATACATACTTCACAAAACCTTACATTATGAACAATCACACATATATACGTACACACACTAATACTAATACGTTTTCACTGCAAACCATAATAACCTGTTTACGGAAATTGACAACGAATACATTTTTCATTTTGATATTTGAAATACCAGTGTCAAATAATTGACAACCATGAGTTGTGAAGTTCTGACATTTTTAACAACTTACGCAAGATATTCAACGAGTAAGCATCTTTATGCACCTCACGTTGTCTCTTTTCAATTAAAGGAGGCGCCGTTTTGACTAGTCTTTTGTAGATGTATATAGTGCTGTTTATAATCAGATGTGTATGGAGTCAAAAAACAAAAATTCAACATTTTCCCACTGTTTTTTTTTATGTTTTCTTTTATACTTACCAAGATATTTTCATTCGAGTGACGTCATCAGAGGATTCCTAGATCGTTCTGACGGTGTGGTTTCGCTGTCAAGCTTTATTGCATGCAGCTGGGTACAAAACTTGCTAGTGTGTTGCAATAATATTACAAAACAAAATGTGTAGAAAAATACAATAAACAAAACTACTGCATAAAAATTTACTTTTCAAATGAAAAATTCATACTTTAAGATATATCTCAGTGAAACAAAATTGCTGTAAATATGCTGCATCTTTAGCATCAGTAAAGCATTTGAAGAAATATGATTGTTTTAATTTCTTAATTTGGTGGTATTTTGGAAATTAATCTGACAACTTACTGCATAATAAATGATGTCATCAGGGTAGCCTAATTGAGCTAACATTAAATGTATTAATATTTCAATCATTTAACCACACGGGAAAATATATTTCCACAAAACATTGTGCATTGTTACCTGCCACTATAGGACGTTATCACATCTTAATTATCACATCAAGTGACTGATCTGCCTGTGATCAACAATTATTTTTTGGACCGTTTATCGCATTGTACATTGAGCAATGCCATGTTTCTACATGTCTACACAATGTTATTCACATATATACATTGTTCATCACAGTACGATATTCACAGTCATGCACACTTGGCTTTTCTATAATAATTTTCATTTCGTGATGATCTTAATTTACATTAAGCTACTTTTTTTTAAGCAAGTCTTGTCGCATGAATATGTTGATCCTATAGTACTACACTAGTACTAGTATATACTACGATAGGTTAGGTCTATAGCTATACGTATACGTTTCTGATAGGCTATGCTATGTTAGTCCGTCTAAGATTTATGAATCAAACAATGGAAAATGTATATCTCCTTGACGAACTGTTACCTTTTCAGAACATATATCCATTGACACACTTACCGTGTCTTGCAGCGACATTCTTTATATTTTCAGTGATGAAAACTATTGTTTTATTCCATAGCAACCGCATTCGTTCGGCAAACTCGTCGTACTATATAGAAAGCTATCCTATTATGTACGATAAACTGTACGTACGTACAAAATGTGCATAGTGTATGCATTGCAGTGAAGTGCGGTATTCCCCAAAACAAAGTACCGTCGCCGCCGCCACCCTAGTCAGCATAATCGTGAAAATCGTAAATTTTCACAGAATCATCACTTCCTGGTTGACAAGAGATTAATCATATGGTAGATTTATTTGACTTTTTAATTTTAACAGCTATTAAAGCATTTGAATGATTACAGTATGTAATTAAGCAAACACGAAACGAAAAATTCAAGATTTTGGTCATGTGATTTTTGTTGCCAACATTTAGCTATTAGATGGCCATCAGCCACTGTAGTTTCGTAACAAACGGGCGAGTCTGATAAAGTTATTGAACCAATTGGCAGATTTTTTACATATTGATTGAAAAGCTTACAAAATATCTAATCTAAAACCGTTTGCCCTAAAGCAATCGCTGGGCAATTCGTGGGTTCGAGGATATTCTCCGTTGAGAAACACCATTATTTTTTAATTTGAAACCCTATCATTCCGACCAGATAGTAGTTGATGTACTTAACTGTCTATATTTACAGAAGTACACCCCAAAGTCAAAGAATCACTCAAGTTGCAGGAGAGAGTCGATTTCCACAGAATTCACACATTGAATCCTCTAAGGCTTAATGGCCGCCGGATAGCATGGTGGAAGCAAATGCGACAACGTTTCCTTGTAAAACCTATGAAGGCTCTTGCGATACTTAAGAGATATGATGGTTTCAAAGTCAGAGGCCTGTCATTTTTGCAAGGCGTGCATGATGTGCCACTCTAGAAGGAGAAACCACTTAGTTTCATTGTTTCTCTTTTAGTAGCCAAAATGATTGTTAATGACACATAGACAATGTAAGCTCACGTTAAACGCTTCAATACTTAAGAATGAACATTTGGAAAACCCATGTCTATCAGATTCATGAACATTGTAATAGAAAAAAATCTTGAAAATATTCTATAAGCAAAAGTAGGTCAATGGTACAATACTTGACTTCTTCAAGTTTTCAAAATTGCATAATTGCATATTTGGTAGTTCATGCTATTTTACTTGGACTTAACTTTTTGACTTCGGGTGTAATATCGCGATAACCATAATCTCTGAACTGGTGGTATGTAGTGTAGTGTTTACAACAATGCCGTATAAATTGCATTACTTTTGTGTGTAATATACAATCATATACGTGTAGGCCTATATCTGATTCGTACATAGAAAACGTTCACACTTAATTCAGCTCTCCGACCATGGTTGATAACTGTACAACGTTACCTTCGAAAAACAACATGTAATAATATATTACGAAAATGTCAAAAATAAAACGACTTTTGTGAAACGAATTGGTCATGAATTTTCTTTTCATTCTTTCCTTATACACGATTCCAGTTTGCACCTCGCTCAATCCATTATATTTCAAATGTCGGTCCATAATATAATGTTTACAAAACATTACAAATTTATCATTTTTTTTATAAATGGTTGTTAGATCTCATAATCAGAAATTAATCAGGTTATTGGAACTTATAAAGCATTTCCGGCTATATATACTTCCAGTATTTATCGACTACTCCCCAATATGCTATAGAATGTTAAATAATGGTCACTTATATAATGTTCAAACTTCACAAGGCATTCATTTTTGCATCCACCGGTCATCTTAGGTTTCCCTCGCTGAGATAAGAACGGTATCTGATTTATCACTCTTCAATGTTTGGGAATTATTCGGAATTTCAGAACCTCCAGGAGAATATACTTTTGAAGAAATAAATTATTAATTTTTATTATCCTAACATATGGGTAGAATTGCGTATATATGACCTGAAACATTGATAATTAGGCCTGAACAGACGAGATGACGTCATCATCAAAATGAATACTCTCATTACTGGTTACTGGTTAATGTTTGGCCTGTAACAGATGGCAGTCTGTGTACAATGTCAATAAGTATAACCTTAATAAGTCAATGGTTCCATGTCTGCGATAGTCGCGTAATTACTCTGCCCGGGTCTCTGTTTTCGTCTACCGTAAATTGGGATCATGTCAGTTGTTGAGTGACGAATGTTGAAAAATATTTCCTGAAGAACAAGACGGCAATAAATACTCCTCGTATGCAAGGCTTCCATTAGTATAATTGAACAATGCAGGACTTCAATGGGTTATCAGTAAAGATGGATATTCTGTTGAGTTGTATAGAAGTTATTGTTATTGCTGTTATATGCGCACATAACTGCAGATATCCCTCTGCTTATTGTTAGCGATCTTTAGGGTTTTATGGATTACTACGGCTGTTCCTATAAGAACTAATAAATACACAATTTAGTCCAATACAGATACGTTTATGGCTCACAAATTTATTTATTTTTTTATATTTTTCAATTTAGTTGCAAATTTTTGACATTTATGCTTATTATTTTCCCCTTCTCATTTTCTAGTGAGATTTTCTTGACTACTTGTAGGTATACCTTTAGGCTTCTATTATCGTCGAGTTTTTACCGTTAACCTTAATGATGGCAAATTCAACGCATATGGTATATCACCTTTAGCTTAATGCTTGCCTATATATTCGTTGAGATATAATAAATTTGGTATGATAGAACACTATAAGGCGCGTGTTTTTGTTTTTACTTTATAGAAATCGAAGCGACCTTTTAAAGGATAACTTGAAGCACGGAATTCATTTCGATATTTTTGACCGTAACAAAAGACCACTGCGATCAGATTGTATTTCTTTAATACTTTTATTTACTTTTTACTTATTTATAATTTATTTTTGAGAAATGACCCTTTAAAACTCTGACGCTCATGCATAAATTCAAGTGACTAAAATATATATATAGTTTATAACACAGACAAAAAGGTCAGTTCTTCAGACGTTGAACAAAACTCAATGATAAAACATAAGACATCTAAAATGAGATGTTTACAATGCATTGTAAAATTTGCAAAGCACAAAGGCTGATAAATATTATCAAAGGGTGTTCTGTTGCGCTTTATATGAAGTAAACTGCAAAACTTGTTTTGGTTTTTAGCTATTTAATGCATTAATATAATTATTGGACTATAATAGGAGCTGAAGTCATCATCAATTTAGTCTTAAAGGAGCATTCTTGAGATTTAGCATATTTTAAAGGTAAAATATTATCTTGAAAACCGGAATAGAAACATTATTAATACTCAAATATTTCTGTTTACTTGAAATATTATCAGGAATAAATTCTGGCTAACCTTTAATGTCACCCTTTAATGTTAGTCATTTGGTTGCATGGAAGTATTATCGTTATTTATTTGAACTCTAGATAATTTGATTCGTAAAACAAAATGGCGCAATAGATATGAAGTGGTTCCTTTTGCACGTTTCAGACAAAGGAGATGTCTGTGAAGCACCCTGAAACCTTATAGTATAAATGGGAAATTATTATCATAATGAAATCTTAAAACAAACATACCCCTCTTTACCTCTCGAACCCTCAACCCGCCCTACCCCCCCCCCCCCCTAATACGACAACAATAAAATCAAAGATGTCTCGCAATAAACTGATTACTTGAGTAAGCATCTTTATCGATCTTGGGCTCGGTCAAATGCGTTGTTGGCCATATTAGTTTCAACTACACGTGTCTCCAGTTACCATTCTATACCTATTCGATATTTCTGCTCAAATTTTCAACCGTCTTCTATTAGCACATTATTTACCTCGTGAAATCTGCTTCTGCTATTTCATATACATCAAACAGCCTTAGCCAGTCGACTTCAATGCTTTCTTACATTTATTGAATAAAAATTACCTCTGGGACTGCGCTAAGGCATCAAATAACTATCAGCCGTATATACAAGGTTGACGAAAGCCTTCGCATAAAAAGTGAAAGTTAAGCAATCGTTCATTTTTTTCTTCTTCTTATAGATATCTAATTGAGATTGGAGAAAACTTGTCAAGTAAAGTGTTATCGATAAATAAAAAAGTAAAACAAAAAATGGGAATTTTTAAAACAAATAGAAGTAAGTATAACATGATGTCAGGCATAAAGTCTATCTAAGTGTTCCTACAATTTAAGACAAAATGTCTTCAAGAACGTTTCGATCGTTTTCAACGTGTTAGTCTGATTTATCCTCCTTCCTATATCCACGGAGACTTCAACACATACACTTTTCAGCAGGTTGGAATAACCCTGTCACGTGAGAAGCGATTAGCGAGAAGTATGATACATAAAAGATGACCAACCTGGGACAAGAAGTGTATTAAATGTGCCAAAAACGTTGCACATTCCTGACTAAATTTAAAAAAAAAAATCATATAGCTGTCACCATATTTAAGAACCGTGATGTGATATGTATGTCTTGTAGAAGTGTTTGAAACACTCACGTCGGCTCTTGACTTTTTTAAAGGTACAACATTTTTCGGATGATAACTTTATGTCACTCTGAAGAAGCCTTGAAATACTTATATATAATTTAAGCACGAATCCAGGGGGGTCCGTGGGGTATATGCACCCCACAGAAAAATAGCTATTATATAGCATAACCTTGTTTGTAGACCTAACTTATCTTAAAATTGCTTCAGAAAACACCCAATTTAACATGAAAAATAGTAATAGTTCTTGGGGGGTGGGCTACTGGCAGACCCCCCCCCCCATTCATAGGATACGGATTCAGCGACCCCGAGGGTCACATCCTCTTCGTTTATAATATTATGAAACCGTTCCCTCCACAAAATTATGTTACAAGAACTTAAGTTGATCAAATACTTCTAATACAGAAACGTTTGTGTCCCAAAGATTGAGTGTAACTCATTTTGCAGGTTTAATTCTTAAATCTTTCAAGTTGAGCAATATTTCCATCTTGTTCCGATATTGCAACAACTAGTTAACAGATTAGATTACAACTTCCAGGAACATGATCCAGTGAAGACGGAGAATAGAGACACGTTTTCGCTTGATATTACTGGCCGGGGAAGAAATAGAATTTAGTAAAAAGTAAGGAACGGTCTCGCGCGAAGCATGCTTCTATTTTCCACTCTATGCAACTATAGGTTTAAACTAACTTATGTATTCAGCTAAGTTTTAATCCTCAAAGCATTTAGGAAGGTGGAGACCCGAACTTCCCTTGCCCCCTCCCTCAATCCGCTCCCTGTTATCTCTATTGCGACTATATGGAACCTGTGTATATTGTGGCCAATTCAACACAAAATACAGCCCCAATTTGGTTTCTTAAATGACCTCTCTATTCATCGTGTGACCTCTCAAAGATCTTCATGCTCCAGCTCACTTTCCGTCTGTCTGAAATCTATAGCTCTTGAAGGTAATACAAGCTATGTAAAGTGTCCCTCACAAAATCCTCATGGCATTCGAAGGAGATGAATAAATTTGCATTTTTTTTTCGTACGGTAAAGCCATAACTATTATTTTTCAAGGAATGCATCATTTGTCACTATCATGAGGTTCCTTTATTTATAACGTAAATTTTGTTAAATGTTAACTTTATTTAGTATGGATGAATTGTGCATTGCGACTAAAAAATGACGCAACGTTATTGAAGCGTCACGTGTAGGCTACTTGTAAGTCAATGCAGCTGGTCACGTGTGATTCACATTAACAGGATGACTTGATGCGTAAAACTGATTAGGTATGTTGTATACCGGTTAAATGCATGCTATACCAGTCCAGTGTTATATACGGAACTAACAGTTTTGAGAAATGGCCCTTTAAACTTCTCATCAATTAAAGTGGCTGGATTTCTTAGCCTAGATCAGTTCGTATGACGCAAAAGTTATTTTAATTAATGTTGATATGTTGTAGGTCGTTGAAAGAGGAAAATAGGGTTTCTTTTAGGCTGAATTGCCATAATGACGTCATTTACCCTGCTGTTGTCAGATGCATTCACAATATCTTCATCATGCAAATCGTTTTCAGGATGTGGTTTTGGCCTCAAGATGCGGACATTTTGCAGAATTTTCAAAAACCAATCACCGTCATCATAAATTAGCATATTTGGTAGAAGTCTTAGAAATAATAAAAGTGCATGGCTGTCCTTCAATGAACATAAACAAGCAGACTAATGAAATATGACATATTCCTTATCATATCGTCCGTGGCCACTTATAAGCATATTTACTCGTTTTGACAGAAACTATGACGATTTTATTTGACTGTTTCATCAATATTTGCTATACTATACCACCACCAGTGTTTAACATGCATGAACACTATCAATACCATCTGGTAAATGCAATTGTATAAGAAGATGATTTAATACTGTGGCAGTTTATAACACTAGGCCTTAGACTATAAGTCGTCCTGTAAACCGTGCGCATAGTCTTTACACACATATATTCGATAATCCGTCAATGCTTTGTTACATATATACGTTCTGACGGTTCTGTTATACATATAAAAGTCTTCAGTATTATTTTATCCATAAGTGCAGGTATTCAAGTTTCGGTGAATTCATGTTGTAACAATATTTTCTTCTTTTGCGGGTAGGAATATTGTGAAGACTTCATTAAGAACTTATATTAACACATAAATTACAGCAACAATGGATGGATTTATTCGTTGGGCTGACAAGATGTTTTTTCTTTCAATAAGTGTGATGTATAGGTTGGCATGACATCATGCTAAGATTGAAATGTATACGCTGATAAATATAAAACAGAGATCGGTTACGAGTCGCTTAGCCTTTATTTGGATAACAACGTCTGAGATTTGAAATATAATGTACAGAGCTTGTGATATATACATAAACCATATTGATCCAACTTCCAGCTTCATAGACCGGTTCCCCTCTTGAGAAATATTTGCAGCTTATGCACAAGTTTACTTGGATGAGTGCATTTAGCAATAATCCGTTACATCATTCATGGACAACATCACGACTGCAATTTTTTTAATGGGGGAAAATATCCTTCTTCCATCAATAATAAAATGATCCTATCAGTTCATCCTAAACAAGTGATACATCCCCGTCTATTCCAAATGATAGCAATCATATATGTTCAACTATTGCATATGTTTTAAATAGTTCCAACTTCTCATTCACCCACATATTTCAAGGTGCAAGATTGATCGCATAACAAAAATTAACATGTGATGGTTAATTACTTAGATTCAAATCAGCATCCGTGAATCTTAATCTAAATTCTTGTAGAGCGAGTCGACGACAAATAGTTTAAAATCACCGATCTGAACGGAATGCGTGCATGGATAGCAGGTATATACGGGACGTTAAAGGGAAACCATTTCCGGGTAGAGTTACACAACCTAAATTTCACTTCCCATATTCCCCTCCTCTATTTTCGTGTCCCTTCCTCTCACTTCCTGCCCCCCCCCCCCAACCCCACCTACTTCCACAATGCCAAATGGTCGTGATACGAGAACTTGATGAAATTAGTTACAGAGTATTGTACGAAATGTTAAGAATTATTTTGTTAATTTAATCAAATTTAATCAAAATCATTGACAACTTTTAGTCATATAGGCTTAGTGAAATTGTAAAGGAAGCGTTTAGGATTGTTTGTTGTAACTCGCTCTTCGTCGTTTCATTTTCTTCGGGTGGGGGGGGGGGGCGGGGGCGGGGGCTTGGGTAGCGGCCTGACCGACCTGGATGGAGATGTAATGGATCTGTATCACCATCACCAAAAGCTTTCTATCTCGCTTCCGTTCCCTCCAAAGCTTACTACCAACATGTCATTAATGCTTATACTAATTGACTTAAATGATACCTCTGCGATGTTATAAATAAGAGGGAAGAGGGACGGGGTCTCGAACTACTAACGTGGGGTTTATTCAATCCGTTTGATCGTACAAAGACCAGTGATGGATGACGGATTTCTTAAAGATTGTGGTGTGGCCCTGGGGTCGTTGAAGCCAAATGCCCATGTAGGGGTTCTGGGTGCATCCTCCCCAAGAAAAGTTAAAATTTGTAATTATAACTATACTTTCTAATTTTTGCGTAAGGTTTAAAGGGGGATTGACATTCTCCTACTGAATCCCCCGCCCTCCGCCCGCCCCCCCCCCTCCCCTCCACCTGATCCGCGCTCGAGAGCATAATTCTTGTCACCTTTCTGATATTACAGTATATTACAAATCAGTCCTAAGTTCATGTGAAACCTCAGTTGTTAAACAAGTATATTAACATTAATATCACTTCATCCATGATATCGATGTCCTTATATTTTCGAATATGGCGAATAAATTAACACGCAAAGAGATACTTTTTCTTTCAAAATACATTGAAAGAGACTTAATATGATGTGTGGAACCGAAGTGCCCGGGATTGTTAGGTGAATAACGCGAACGAATATATAAATAGTGAGATATTGGAAATCAATCTTATAATCGCTTATAAACAATGTCACAATAAGATGTTTTATGTATTCAAACATGTCCAAGAAAGGAAACTCGTATAGGTGAGAATAAAAAGAGGTCTATAGCTTAACGAGTTTGACTGGATTCTAACCTAAATCATAAAGTATATAAGAGAGATTTAAAAGTCTTAGGTATCAATGGCAACGAAATGCACAATAAACACGTCACTGGAGATGAATGGAACTTTTGGAACTAAATGGAACATTTATCAATATTTAAACAAAAAAACTTCCATTAACATTTATCAAAGGGTGGGAGAGGGAGGTATAAGCAAATACTCTGAGACATTAATAGTGTAATCATATCTCACTAGCTAATTACTTCATGAAAGGGCTTATTTATTTAATTTTGCAAGTATGTGAACTTAGAAAATTGTGAGATCTCTCCATATATCACCTCCTCATGCCTACCCCTCCTTCCTGTCCTTCCTGCCCCCCCCCCCCCAATAAAGAGAGAGAGAGAGTAAAACTAACCTCATAACTTGAAGCGTAGAACACAACACTTTTATTTATAGGAGCAACCCAGCAACGCGGTACTATAGTAAAGTATAAACGCAAACGGTATAAACGATCTCAATTTGTGTATATGAAAGTCTCTTATAATGTGTTCTTATATTCATTGCATCGCTTTAAATTTGGTGAAGAATTAGGGTTAAAATGAAGAAATTACTCCAGTTCAACCATTCCAGTCGCTTAATTTGGTTAATGGAAACATAAAATCAATACCTAGCTGTTTGAACTAGTTTCATAGACTGATTGGATCGATTCTCCATTTCATTTGAATTTTTTTTTCAAACACAAAAGTTAAAAAAAAAGGATTTCTTTTCTTGTTTATTACAGGAATCGTCCTGTGAGAAGTCGGCTAAATTTGAATAATTAGAAAATTACTGAGTAACACTGGTTTCGTTTACACAGAGCGTAAGGCTTCGTTTCTTGTGACGTTATAGTATATGTAACCATGGGAACGTTAAACTGATGCTTCAAAGTGTATGTCGCTTGGTGTACATAATAAAGCAATATTTTTTATTATCCTTTTTGGTTGAGAGAGAGAGTAGTTTTACAAGGTCTTCACTTCTCAATATCAAAATGTTAAATTGTTCTCTTCATTCCATCTGAGCAATTGGACAATATTCTGCAAATTGATAACTTATTCGTTTCTTCCCAAGTGAGCAAATCAACAATTTTCTGCTAAATGTTGACATGACAACATATCATATCGCGTCATTTCGTCATTTTTATGCATAGTGTTAACATATTCTCGTCTTCCCAAGTGAGCAATTGAAAATTTTATGCAAAATGTTTGAATGACAATCATAATTTTTTTTTATCAGATTTTGACAATGCAACATTTTTCTACAAAATGTTTACTTGTTCACGGCATTCCATCTGAGCAATATTGAACGATTTTCTGCAAAATATTGAATTGACGAGACATGTATGATATTTGAACATTTTGCACAAAATTGTTCAACTGCTCAGTTGGAATGAAGGGAAGATGTCAACATTTTGCAGAAAAATGGTAGATTAACGAGATATGATAAGTTGTCAATTACACATTTTGCACAAAATTGTTCAATAGCTCAGTTGACATGAAGTGAACAATTTAACATTTTGCAGAAAAATGGTAAACTATGGAGTTAAAGCAACTGAGCAATTCAACATTTTTCTGATTTTTGACAAGATATTATCTTGTTATCTAAACAATTTACTGAAAAATGTCAACTTATGGGGCAAAGGTTTTCTTATGTTGATGTCCCTTCTACGCTTCCGTATCCCTATTATTGTTGAGAATCAAGATTTTTTCCTATCTTGTTTTATTATTCTCTTAGCAACTATCTGTATGTGACTGCACTTTTGAAATATTAGTAAGGTAACGATCCTATATGGACGAGATCATGACGTCATCAGACGTAACAGAATGTTAACCATTAAACAATTTTAATTAAAATTGACAAAACCGTTGACATTTTTTATTTCAATGGATTAGGATTGACTAATGACGTGATCGCTTTGAGGAGGGATCAAAGTTCAAAAGTGGGAGTCTTTACCTTTACAAACACAAAAGTTGGAGGGTCGCCACAAATTGGTAGCAAAAAAAAGGAGGAAAATATCTTGAATATAAACGGCTTCAAAAGTTGTAAAAATCGCCATTTTACAACTATAATAAGCTCTCTTAATTAATCATATGACATTTCTCAAAGGGATGTTTCCATGAAACTTATGAAAGTTTGTCTATCTCATGTCATAATGAACTATGGTGTAAATCACTTCGGTTACGTCACGTTTTGTGAATGCCATATGAGAAATAAATTTGAATTGAAATTAGTATGGGGAAATACTCGGCACACTGACAATATCACCAACCACAATTAATTTTTTATTTATATTGCAATATGTTGCACATAAATTACATGATCATAAATGTTTCATTTTTCCTATACCGTACATAATGCAACATAACATTACCTTGATTCTCATGGGTATTCTCCTTTTTTTGATTGCCATTGAAATTTTTAAGTGATTCAACAGCTTAAATTAATAATGTTTAGAACATTTCGTCTCACTGGTGTCAATCCTCCGTCGTTGACAAGTGTTCGTTTTAATTGTATGAAGTGTCACTATCGTTCCATACAAAGTAACGTATCATGTTATATATTAACTCAACCACCTTCCCACGAATGGAATAAAGACGATCGCAACACATTGTTTTCAAAATCATCATTAAATTACCTGACAGCTTTCGGATGCTGCCAATGATCAATTAGTAAACTTATTCGCTTGACTTTCTATCGTGCATATTAATGTGTTCATCACATTTGATAAATTAAAATGTCATATTTTCGTGATGGAGAAGTTAAAGTAGCATTCCGAGGTTTCGATAATATTCAGATACTAAATGATCTTACAATCAATGCATCATTTAATAATTTAATGAAATCACTCATCAAAATTGCATGTCAAATATTGATTCACACACCTTACATAAAGATGGACTGACCAGGCACAGGCAATCGCGTGCTGTTCCCGAGAGCCCAGAGCAGTAGGGGCGGGGTAGCACGGTAAGAGCCGTATATTTAGAATATACCGCTCTGAGTACGGTATAAGTCTTTACAAGACAATCTATGCTATACGGTATAAGCCGACCATTTTAATAATATGATTAAAGCTGATCGAGATACACTGGCAGAAATCAACCATGAACCTTATCCATGCATGTGAGTGCCATAATGACGTCACTTTGTCGCGGTGGGGGTTTGAATGCACCCTTACTTTTTATTGCTGATTGAGTGGACGACGGCATTGTCCATGTTTTCTAGAGGGTCCAGATCACTGTCAGTCCGCTCCTGCAAAAAACACGTACCGTATATAAGCGCACACATTAACAGCTATGATTCTCAGTGCTTTGATGTGTTAAATTTACAAAGTAGAGTGATTAATGTTCTACTGTATATGGTTCTGAACATCTGCATCAATACCTACGCGTACTACGTGGTTGCTCGACTGATTACATTTAATAGATATTTAATAGATATAGAAAATTCCTCCTGGTGTGCCAAACGATGGTATACCGTAAGGCTTCATGCACCCGCCAATTCAGAGTTTGGTTCTCATCGAAGAGATCCGCATTTTACTCCATAATCCGCCATAATAAAGGTTAGCGATCATCCGACATCTATTAACTCATTTAAATATCCGTTCTTTAATCTTCTTGTGTATAGATCATTACTAAAACAGATGCCGTGGTCTACAAATTTGAAAGTACGTAATTCCCTGTAATGTGCGACGACTACTCATGTTAGAGCTGGTTTAGCGAAACACGACCTAGGCTATGTTGTCTATTGGTTACTAATACTACTACTAGTAGTAAACAGCAGTGTCGGTGGGATGTTGTATAGTGCACGGTCAAAAGCATCGTGCTGACTGGGTTATGTGACAACATAAAACTGTCGTATATAACCTAACTTGGCCTAGTACTATGAAAATTATTTGTAGTAGTAGTAGGCTATTCAGTATCATACTACCTTTATCATTTTAATGAAACTATTATTACCATGACTTTTATTGCAGTCAACTAATGTACATGGAAAAGATGGCATCAGTTCCAGGTTATTTACAAATATACATTCTTACACACTCATACAAGCACGCAAATTGACAAGAGAAAAACTGAAAGATGGTTTCGTCATTGTTTACATTGGACAAAAACAAATAACAATTACTAGGCCTACATGTATCTGAAAATCTGAATTACTATGTATACACTAGTTACCTTTATTTCTCTTTCTACCCAAGAGATATTGTATTTCCTGATATTAGCGGGCCTACATGTAGATGCAGTAAACAGAGGCTTAGACTTCTATTTAGTAACTGAACACTGCACACAAGTAACAGATTAATTGTGTTGAGTCATGAGAACACACTAGCATGTATATGGCACTAATAAATCAACCTCTACACCCAATTGCTGTTTTCAATAAATAGAGTGACAAATAAAAACTCAGAGCAGCTCAGGAAATGTATAATATTACAAAGTTTAATTAGAAAAACATTGATATATGCATCTCACAATAGATCCATATATAGTGGCCTACTTCACAAGTGACAGGCAGCTGAGTTATCTTTGAGTTAGTAGGGTGAAGACTAGGTGAAGCGGTTGGAATTAGGGTGACCATATTTTTTCAGGAAATCTGGGACCCTCTCATGTTGACCCCCTCATGTTGACATCAGGGGTCAGTATCAATCAATGTGTTCAGGGATGGGGGGGGGGAGGGGGATATTTGGGGCATGATATCTTCACTGTTTGTGTTAAGAGTTAAGGGAGAGGGGGTTATGGTGGGAATTTTGAGGAAATCTCAGTGTTTGTTGATTGACTATGTGTTTTTAATGATGATGGCCCAATTCCCAAGTTTCTGTAATTAATACAAACTCCAGAAATGAGCAATTTTATTAAGAGCCTTTTAATCCAAGGACATTACATGAGTTATAGGGACTGTCCTCGAAATCTGAGACATCTAGTCACCTAAAGTAGATAATAATTTCAGCTCCACAGTCACTGGGTTTTATCAGAATGCAGATTCTCTGAAAGTTTTCAATATTGCTGGTTGGTAGTATTTTTTCAAAAGCTGATTTTTCTGTGGGCTGGTATTTCTGAGGGACGGGGACTCGGGGGCTGAGGACTCCGGGATTGGGGACCGTGGGGG
>JAIPMN010010618.1:0-12888 GCA_020650975.1 Apostichopus californicus
ATATATATATATATAATCTCATGGGGCAAGACTGTTTTATAACCAAACATTGTCTACACAACTAAAAACATATGTTTTTTTTGTTGATAAACTGACTGTTAGAGCTAAATACTTCTGTCTATATATACACAATCGCATGGGCAAGACTGTTTTGTAACCTGACATTGCCTACGCAATTATTTTGTTTCTCCCTTTTGATGATCTCCTGTTTTTTGGCGATCTGTCTATAGATAAGTCGGTATTACGTATCTGTTATTATTTACTCTTTACTGTAACGATGATCCCACAGGGTACATAAAACTGCCCACGCAATGTTTCCTTTTTTTATATCTTTTGCAATCTTGCAGCCAAATGAAATATATCTGTTGATGACATCTGTTGATAAACACATCGCGGTAGCATTGCGAGTGTGATATATACCAAAGTACACACAGTCACGCAGTATACATCAAATGTTGTGTGCTGTTAAATTTTTGTTGGGCGTCTTCTACACTGTTTGAGTGTTTTTATTGTAGTTATAATTGTTATAAGTAGACATTCAGTTTCATATTGTCATATAGTGGTACTGCGTCTGACTATCTAATAGTGTGTACTGTGTACAGTGTAGGCCTACATTCCCATCATGTAATAAACTGTATTGTTTGACATATATATCGTACCACCAGGATCCACTTCACAGATCTTTTGTGTCATTAATCCAGCTTTTAGTTTGTACACAGTGAGTAATACAGTCATCATGAGGCCATTGGAAGAGGGTATTGTTTCCTATAAGGAAACACATCAAACATATAGATATTACACACAATTCATTTTACCTTTGTGCTTTATGTATGTGTCATTGTTTGTATTACTGACAATACAGATGTATTCAGACTACCTTATTAAGGCATAACAACTTTGGATGCCTCATTTAAACCGGTAGTCCGCAAACTTTTAGGGTCACGACCTAGGATCTTAGCCACAGACCGCCCCAACCCCATCCCACCCCCATCCCAACCCCCACCCACACTTCAGAAACTATGCTCAGAATGCATGAATACTAGCTTGGACTATGAACTTCATGTTCAAAGAATACTCAGGCAATGTCAGTCAGCAAGCTCCAAAAACTGTCTCAGATAAATTTTCTGACACGTGAAATTTTGTTGCAGTCTCACCCAAAAGTTTTCACTACCCACCTATGTGTCTCCCTCTCATACAAGTTTAATTAAAGCACACCACACAAAAAAAAAAATTGAAACTGCTATTATAACCGTAATGAAAAACACAAGGTAGAATCAAACGTAGAAGCTTAGGTAACCCCATACCTTTGTAGACTATGCAATGCTGTGCTATGCTATGCAATCTACAAAGGTATGCAATGCTTTTCCTTTGTTGACTATTTAATGCTATGCTACGCTATGCAATCTACAAAGGTATACAATGCTATACCTTTGTAGACTATTTAATGCTATGCTACGCTATGCAATCTACAAAGGTATGCAATGCTACAGTATACCTTTGTAGACTATTTAATGCTATGCTATGCTATGCAATCTACAAAGGTATGCAATGCTTTACCTTTGTTGACTATTTAATGCTATGCTACGCTATGCAATCTACAAAGGTATGCAATGCTACAGTATACCTTTGTAGACTTTGCAATGCTATGCTATGCTATGCAATCTACAAAGGTATGCAATGCTTTACCTTTGTTGACTATTTAATGCTATGCTACGCTATGCAATCTACAAAGGTATGCAATGCTACAGTATACCTTTGTAGACTATGCAATGCTATGCTATGCTATGCAATCTACAAAGGTATGCAAATGATACAGTATACCTTTGTTGACTATTTAATGCTATGCTACGCTATGCAATCTACAAAGGTATGCAATGCTACAGTATACCTTTGTAGACTATGCAATGCTATGCTATGCTATGCTATGCTATGCTATGCAATCTACAAAGGTATGCAATGCTTTACCTTTGTTGACTATTTAATGCTATGCTATGCTATGCAATCTACAAAGGTATGCAATGATACAGTATACCTTTGTAGACTATGCAATGCTATGCTATGCTATGCAATCTACAAAGGTATGCAATGATACAGTATACCTTTGTAGTCAACAGAAGCGGGATAAAACTGACAGAAGGACATAATTTAAATGATGCATAATTCATGTCTGTAATCCTCCTGTCATGCCATTTTAAAGGAGAGAAAAAAAAAGAGAGAGAAAAAAGGGGAATTAGAAAATGAATAAAAAAGGTAGAAAGACAAATAGTCAGCCTTTTTGACTCACTTTTGTGTGCCGGCTGCTAATTCAGTCAATATCATTTTAAGCGACAGAAGCGACTCACTATTTACAACTGTTGGAGTCGTCCGACGAAAATCAATATTTGATGTTATTTGACAATTGATTTCCTCTCTGGGGATTTGTGGAAACTGTAAAGATTTGGCCTTCTACTGTCACGTACAGCTGAGAGTTAAAGTGATTTTTGGTGATTACAGTTACTAGGGAAACAAACCAAAAAAAGTAAGGAAAAATATAACCCCCAAAAAACGGGGTTAAAAAAAAAAAAAGGACACACTTTCCGCAAAAGTGGAAATGGTAAAAAGAATGATGGGATTGAACTCAATTTGAGTGAATTCATACTGTTGCTGTTTTAGTGTACACTATTGTATCATGGACTTTCATCTGTTTCCATGATACCACCATGGAACCATCATCCCTCCTCTTCCATCCTCCCCCCCCACGCCCCCACCAAAGAGCCTCTAACAGAACAGATTTACCATGTACCCTCACTACCCTGCTTTATCTTCTCTTCCTATCTTCTATCCCTCTTCAATCTTCAATTGACTGTTGCTCCCTTCTCAATCTTCAATTGACTGTAGGTGTTGATTCAATACTTATGTGAAAATTGTTTCAGAGATGTCCCCCGTCAACTAAATTGAATTCTGAAAGAACGAAAAACTTAAAAGGTTTTTAATCAATTTCAAATCAGTGATGTCAGGGTGCTCAGTTGGTATTGATCCTGTTTTAACCCTTTCTTTGCATCCTGTCTAAAAGAAACAATTCCTCCTCACTTTTTCCTTTTTTGGGCCCGAACGGTACCTTTCTGATAAATTTGTACACACACCAACGTAAAATAGATCGATTAACTTCGCTCCTCTCTTACCTGTCTCCCACTACACATCAGCACTTTCCCATCTACCTAACTACACATTGGAAAGTTTTAGCACTGCGCCCTCGCTACCTGGGCACCGCCCACATACACCTCCTACCGAATCTATCATTCCAGAGGAAAGCTACCCATTTTCGTGAGCAAAATCTGCTTTAACCATTATACCATCATAGGGTGTGTACATAAATACATTGTGTATATATGCATTGCTCATAATACACCTCTATCGCTCTTGTCATCCAATTCCAGATGTGTTTAATATTCCAAGAAACTTCAATTCTTCAATAATTGAGATTCTCCTTGTCTTAATAAGTTCTATAAGTTCAGTAGAACCTACACTATGTATGGATATCATTAATCTGCATCTTTCAAAGATCAAAATCGTGTTTTATAAGAAAAAAATTCCAATAATATTGAGATTAAGAAGAAAATGAGACTGTCAGTATTAAACATAGTTGAGCATAGCTTACTGCTGCTGTCTGTATGTATTGATAACTACACCGTTGATTCTGTGTCTTCCTCAATATAGTATTCCTTATCACATCATATCCTTCCCTTCATCTTATTCATCAATGTTGGTGTCGTTTTCCTCCTCTGGGCCTGATTGGGGGGTTCCCTGCTGTGCGTTGTTAATGTTGTTTAGCTGGACTTTTTCCATGAATGGGGCCCTTAATACTGGGACGGGGACAGTCGAAAGGTCAATTATCTGACATACATGCTTGTTTGCTGTCGTCGCCACTGCCCACCAGTCGATGTCAGGCAGGCAGGCAACTTTAATTATGATAATGTATGTAGGCACTGGCATTATTATTGACCATGTACAGTCGGTGTATGTACTGTTCCTGATGGTGTTTATATGCAGGTGAATGGAAGAACCATGTCTGGGAAGGGAAGAGTGAAAGAGATAGACAGGAGGGGTGGGAAGGTTGGTGGGGGGGGGGGGGAGAAGACAGCGTGATTGGGAAAGGGTCCACATGTCAGGTATAAATGCATATCCTCAAGGGCTATCAAGAAGAATTCCTATGTTTGGGTTAACTATTAAATTTTACAGATAATTAGACCCTCTAGTTGATAACTCCGCCTCTCTATTTGATAACTCCACCTCTCTAGTTGATAACTCCGCCCACTAGTTGATAACTCCACATCTCTTGTTGATAACTCCGCCCACTAGTTGAAACCTCCACCTCTCTATTTGATTACTCCACCCGCTAGTTGATAACTCCGCCCACTTGTTGATAACTCCACTTCTCTATTTGATAACTCTGCCGCTCTATTTGATAACTCCACCCGCTAGTTGATAACTCCGCCTCTCTAGTTGATAACTCCACCTCTCTATTTGATAACTCCGCCCACTAGTTGATAACTCCACCTCTCTATTTGATAACTCCACCCACTCTGCCTAATGTATTCCCTCCCTCTGCCCAGTATCATTTTTCAGGATTTGCAGAGGATGGCAATGGCAATTCATTCCTGTCCCTTAATCTCATTTCCCTCATTCCTTTGATAACAAAATTAAAATGTTTATTATTTTGTGACAATTTTTTTTGGGGGGGTCTGGATGTAAACAGATCCTTTCTCAGAATTTGGACTTTATAGAGTGTTACATATGCATAATTTGCAATTGAAACGAAAAGCAAGATAAACAACGGGCGGAAAAAACACTCAAACAAGCAAAGAACTGGCTTGACTCTTTGTGTAGAAATCCTTTGTCGTATGTTGACATACAGATTGTTCCACAGATACATCGTAATGGTACAAAGACATCGTTATCATGTTTCAAACGACTCTTGTATCTTTCAGGTGAACGGAACGCTGGTGACAAGCTCCAACCATGCTGAAGTTGTCAAATTAATCAAAGGTAATTTGAAAATATCTGTCTTGATGTCTGTTTTTGTTGGTACCTCGAGCGTGTTCAGTAGCATCCATCCTCTTTGTTGTCAAAGGGGACTCAAACCCGATCATCATCTTCGGGCTTACAGTTTAATGACAGATCTTAGTTGTGAACAATCTTTTGTCTTGATGGGCTAGCCATATTATTGATTATTGATTGATTATATTTGATAGAAGATTTAAACCTTCTATCAAATTTACTTTCATAACCTTTTGAGTCATTTTTTGGATTGTAAACATTTGAAAAGATATTTTTAACATGATAATGTCACATGTGTATCGATCGATAGTATAGCCTCGAAATGCCTGCATATGAGTCTGAATTTACAACGATTCCTTCCTTGGCATGCCTCCCTGTCAATTTATTCTTGTATAGTTATTGATAGCGAACAGTACTGCGGGGGGGGGGGGGTGGAAATCCGAACCTCAATGGTAACAGGTGAAAAAGGAGGAAAACGGCCAAATTTGGAATTTACAATAGTTCGTTGTGGTACAAGACTAATTGATATGATTTTATTTTTGGATGATCAACCTTAAAACAATATGAAGAATAGAACCAAGAAGAGCAACAGAGGAAAGAAGAAAGTTTATTCTTTAAGGTTCTTGTAGTATTTGTGGGTGAATTGTATAATAACTTGAGATTGCTGTTTTGGGGACCCTTACCGATATTCTGATCAAAACAAAGAAGTAAAACAAAGAAGAAGGAAATCTCCTGAAAAACACGAGAAAAGGAATGATTTTCAGGAAACAAACTTTCAATAAAGTTTTTTGTGATCTCAGATTATATTTCAGCCTTTTATTATATTAACAATTTTTTATTTTTGACAGCCGCTGGATCATACGTGGCCTTAACTTTACTCGGCAAACAAGCGCCATCCGTAGGAACCGTTCCATCAACCGCCCACCCACATCAACAGATGGAGGATAAAAGCCGAGATATTACTGCCCCGAAACCAGCTTCGGTTTGTACAAACCAGGTTTTTTTCCCTTCAGTCTTCAAAGGCAGCTATCTACAGTTTGGTTCTCAGGATGGGTTGTCTTTGGTTTGGAAGGGGGTGTGTGTGGGCGGGGGGTTGTGGGGAGATTGAAGAAGCAAACCAATTTGAATATCTTGATAGTGTACCCTACTTGAAGTAACCATGCACATTCCAAGCAGTTCAACAGATCTTGATAGATGTTTTAATTTACTGAAAATATCCAAAGAAGTCGAAGACGAGGGATTTTTCGCTCTTCCGCATTCGCCGTCAGGCTACTCTCTGTGATTGTGGAGTTGTTAATTAGTATTCCAGAAGTATAAGATTTTGTTCTACTTTAGGCCCTCCTCCAATGCTGAATTTTAAGAGGTTTAAATTGCTCTTAAATGGTGACTTTAGCCACAAAATTAAAAGTTTTGATATGTTGCAGACTATCTTAGACCCCATTGCAATCGGCAGCAGATGGTATTTCTATGCCACTTCAATTTTTATTTTGAGAAATGACCCTTTAAACATTCCGAGGCACATCAATGAAAGTGGCTGGACTACTTAGTCTAACACACAATACATCAGGTTCAGTTCCCCTCAGATGGAGCACAAACCTCAGTGGGCAAATTAGGACTTCAGTGACTGACTGAAATAACATGTTAACAAGGCATTACAAATGATGTTGAATGTCATCTAGGGACTGTGCTCTGTTGCAAATATGTTAGAAAGAACATAGTTTCGTTGAGTTAATTAGAATTTCTAAAACAGTGGAGTATAAACATCAACATTAACGCCCCCTGCAGCGCGGAGTTGACGTCATCATCTATTTGGTCTTTAAAGAGCATTCCAAATTAAGCATAGTTTAAACTTAAATATCTACATTTAGCCACCAGTGAAATTCACATTCAGGTTACTCCTAGTTTCTGAATGTCATAGCAGCAGATATTGATGCTAACTAATGTGCAGTGTTTTCTAGAATACCACTAGTATTCACTTTAGGTCACTTTAGGTAGGAAAGTCAATACAGAGCTATTTCACTATTTGCAAAGCTATGTATGTCACTAGTAGCCACCAGTGAACTTCACATTCAGGTTACTCCTAGTTTTTGAATGTCATAGCAGCAGATATTGATGCTCACTAATGTGCAGTGTTTTCTAGAATACCACTAGTATTCACTTTAGGTCACTTTAGGTAGGAAAGTCAATACAGCTATTTCACTATTTGCAAAGCTATGTATGTCACTAGTAGCCACCAGTTAAATTCACATTCAGTCTACATTTATTTATATAGAATACCATTAGTATTCACTTCAGGTCATTCCCTGACTGGAAAGACAATGTGTTTCATTGTTTCCTCTTCCTAGAGTTACTATGGTGTCTTGGTGATCCATAAAGCAGCTCACCCTGCAGTTGATATATGTTAATCTTTAATGGGGAAAAAAAAAGGTAAGACTATGGAAAGTTTTTGTTCAGGATATACTATTTAATGTGTCTTTTTAACTCTCTATGTTACTGACAGGATGACACTGCGAGGCAATGCTCCCAAACCAGATTGGATACTTTGAAGCACATGCTCGAAAAAGAAAAAGGCACGTTCGTGGTGAGTTTAAAAGGGATGATCACCCCACCTTTCGTCATGACAACCAAAGTAATACGTGATGATTATTGCAGTTCTAACTAGGAGAGGATCCGTACCAACATTTGACTAATTGGCATATAGTTTATATTGGGAGGTATTGGGGAAGAAGTGTGAGGAGAGGAGGGGTGGGAGAAGGGGAGTGGAAAATAGGAGGAGCAGAGTGGGTTCGGCAGGTGTCGGGAGGGATTCAGAGGCAAGTGGTGATTCGAAGGATGATACAGCAGCATTTTGCTGTTTTCTTCTAAATTTTTGAACTAGTCCAAAAGCAATGCACACATTCTCTGTGCCTGTCATGGTTTGGAAAAAGGTTCTACTTTTAGATGCTATAATTCTCAATCTATGGTCAGAGAAGTTCTCTTTCCTTGCTTATTTAACATCTGTCTAGCTCAGTTTCTTGGTGTGACATTTGATGCTACATCATGGAAGACTGGGGCCAGGGGGTGGGGGTGGGGGGATGGAGGGGTCGTTTGGATGGAAGACAAAAGTTATTACGGTAATAATGTTTAATTTTTTTTGCGGTGTGACAGGAAATTCAAGAGAGATATGTAGAAAATCCCTCCGACCAATTGAAGAAGGAATTAGCGAGCACAAGAAATAGGATGAATTTGCTAGAGAAACAGCTTCAAACCTCTGAGGCAACAGCCACGATTCCCATAATGAAGGTATGTATGTAATGTTAGTTTGTCTTTTATTGTGCGATGGGACTGACGTAGCAACAGATACATAATCAAGGTATGGTTTCATGCCATTAATCCCACACCGAGTCGTGGAACTAGTTTGAAGATAGCTTACAGCCAGCACGTACTTCAAGCTGGCATAATAACGCATGACAAAGGCAATATACAAGTCTATGATGATACGTTATATCTTTTGTCTGCTCAAGGCACAGTCTGGTTGGGTAATTATAATTAATTAATTTCAGTAATTTCAGTAATTGCTAATTGTGTTTATTTTATTTTTTGTTTGTTTTTAGGACCTGACTGCCGATACCATAAATGATAACAATCTGCCTGCTATGGAGAGGAGGCACATGGACTGGGTACATGTTCTTTTTTTTCTAGTAGTGATTAATATTGAGTCATGTATATGTATATCCACATCTAGCAAACGTCATTGATCGCAGATCTTAAATCAAGACAAGTATACATAAATGTTCTGTACATGAAATTAACGTATATTTTACTTTGCCCTATTCATTAAAACAAAGAAATACAAGTTAACAGATCTTGATCGTCTGACAAACCTTTAAAAGTTTAACTTAGTCATGTTATCTTGAACTCAAAGTATTTTCTTTCTCTCTGGTATCTCCAAATGGGTGCAGAAAACTGAGGAAAAATCATAAAAATAGAGTCCAAACACCCCCCTCCCCCTCATCGTTGATAAACGTAATAATAAGACTGTTTGGAATTCGAGTACAAAGATCCCCTTTTTTTTATATATCTGAACCTTAAATGATCTGAAGTTTGGGTCTCGAGTTGTTGTTTTATCACCGGTGTAATCTATTAACAATTATTAATGTGTAAAAGTAAGTTGGCCTGACGTTTCGATCCTAGCAGGATCTTCTTCCAAGGCTAAATGACAATTATTAATGATTAATAATTCATTAATCAGCATCAACAGCAGGGGTCGTCCAAGCACGCCCGTCAGGTTTCAAACCCAGACACGGTGATCTACTCCATGATCCCTCCGACGGAAGAGGAGGAGAGGGCGTCATCCAAAGTCAAAAGAAACCGATCAGATGCCCAAGACAGCAACCGTAAATCAAAGGGGCCCCGGAGAGACAACGCAGTCAAACGGAGAAGTCACGAGTTGCAAGCTGCAGGGAGGGTAAGCCGAAAAACCGTAACCATTTTTCCTCCATCCACAGACTTGTTACAAATTCTTTAAGGAGAGAGTGGTGAGGCAAGGGAGTAAAAAAATATACCAGAAGTGTCTTCCCTTTGGTGGCACTTACGAGTTTTCACGTTTTAATAGAGTTATCTTTTATATTTTTTGGGGTGGCTCTTTCCTCCATCCACAGACTTGTTACAAATTTTTTAAGGAAAGAGAGGTTGAGGCAAGGGAGTTAAAAAAAAACAGAAGTGTCTTCCCTTTGGTGGCACTTACGAGTTTTCACGTTTAAAAGAGTTATTAATATTTTTTTTTGGGGGGGGGGGGTAATTTTCTAATGTTTTCTGTTTTGAGAAAACCGAAATGGTTTTATTTTTTCCAATGAAAACAGTCAATCATGGTTCTCACTCGGTCAAGAAAATGGGAACAATATGGGTGAGTTGGGTGGGGGGAGAAATGTGGGTCTCCTTACTCTCTAGAAAGTCCTAGAATTTTGAGCTGCAGTCTGGAAAATTGTGGAAGAAACACTTATCTAACCACTCCTTTGATGGTACGACTTACACGAGCAAGGATTTTAAGAAATTTGAGACTCAAACTGGTAAAAAGGTGTAGCCTACAGCATCTCATGTAATGTAGTCATGGAAACGGTAACCCGGGGAATAGACCGATAAAGTTATTACCCGGTCCAAGCAGTGACTACCCGGACCCGGAGTTTCGTAAAAATCACTGTAGTGACAACTCTCATACTATACAGACCCTGAAGTTGATGTCCTATCACTGAGATGTAATGTACAGATGTAAGGTTACTATGGTTACCAAATTTGGTCTTCTACGAAGAGTCTATAATCCTTGGTAAAAGACAGAATGGTTAACGAAAAAAAAAAATATCGTGACTATGACTTTTTAAATATAAGACAAAGAGAGAGAGAAGAAAAGGAGAGAAAAAAAATCAGAAAATAAATAAAAAGAAAATAATAAGAACAATGACGTATTCCTTTAAACTTAATTTTTTCCTCGTCTGTAATTTTCGTGTTGGCATTAATTGCGTTGCTTTTTTTGTAGCAGGCATACCAGCAGCCCCCTCTGATTTCAGGCGGGTTAAGTTACTCCCTAAGCCAATTGAGATTGCTGTTACACATAGTTTGGTTAAGGCCGCCCTAGCATAATAGCCGAAACGAGGAAATGATTCGTATAGCATTCCTCGAACAAAACTCAGCAGGTAACTAGCCAGTGTGAAAGGGAAATAGGCCGTTCTATTAGTTCCTGCATTCGGTCAGGATCTCTGTGGACTCGTAGCTGCTTTAGCGGGGGTTGTATCCGATTTTGAAAAGGACAGTTTTCTCAACACTTTTGGCTTCTCTGTTATGGATTAATACAGTTTCCTGGAATGTCTTTTGTTATGGGATAAATGTTTTATCCTTTATAATTGGAACCAGTCATCTCTTAAATGGGAGAAAGGACCCTAGCTAACAGGACTATACTGGTGAAAAGATTACTCTCTCTCAAACTGAGTGTGGTGGGTACAGCAATATCTTTTTCTTTTTTCTTCAATTTCTGATCATCCAATTTCTATATTGTATTACAAGTTGGAATAGGGTAATATAGAGAAAAACCGGATCAACAACAAACATTGTCTAGATTACCGTAAAATCATATGAAACAGTAAATCTACATAACATAGAGTTTTTTTTTTTTTTTTTTTTTTTTGCCTTTGATTTTTGATCATCCAATTTCTATATTGTATTACAAGTTTGAATAGGTTAATAAAGAGAAAAAATGGATCAACAACAAAAATTGTCTAGATTACCATAATATCATATCTAACAGTAAATCTACATAACAGAGATAGTTTTTAAATTTTGTTTTAGAATTCATTTGCGCAGGCAGCCTTTTGGGCTATACTGAAAAAAAGAACAATAAAATTGTAGCAACATTTATCTTTGTTGTTTATGGAACTGTATCAGAGTTTTAGGAGTACGCATTTACCATAATTTGCAGTGCGTCTAAAACCAGAATCGAAACATGCTATAAATGGGAAATGACAAAGCGTGTTTGAGTCATTTTCTTGTAGCGCAGTTGTAAAGGCAGTCAAAATGTTATTGATAATGTAGTTTTCTAATATACCAGCATATCAGTCCATAAAGGTTGTAAGTTAAGTCTTTTGAACTTCAAGTTTTAGCTAGCTGGAACAACTCGTTAAGTGAGGCCTTTGTCAGAGAGTACTAAAAGGAGATACAAAAAAATTAAATCACACAAAACCATCATCCTTAGCTTTAATGACAGAGATATTTGTGATGATAGACACCCCCTCCCCCCTCTCCCCCCTCTCCCCCCCTCTCCCCCCCTCTAGAGAGCTGAAACAAGTCAAGTGGCTGTCACTTTTTGGAATCCATGATGTCATTGTTAACCATAATAATCATAATAATCGGCAGTTATTTTTACGACACTTAAAGTGACCACAAATGTGGGAGACACCAGCAAGGGCTTATGGATTACAACTTACACGTCGGGTGGCTTCTACAATTTAAACTAAAATTTTGAATCTTTTTAATTTAGAAAGTCATTTCAGATTGTTCCATTAGGATCTGAAACCCATTTTCTTTCTCATTTGTAGTAGCAGTGTTGACACAGTAACCCAGTGCCCTCATTAGCTCATGTTAGAGGTTTAATATGTTAAGGTCAGCAATTATTTAAACCCATCTCCATTACAGAAATAAACATTGTAAGGAGAAAAGAAAGAAAAATATATGCAATTGAGGTACATGTAGCTCGATGATGATGTTAGTTGGGTTTGTGGCTCTTTCAAGATTGGTGTTTGTGAATCCTGTTAGTACAGGCAGTACCTTAGAGTATCTCTATCACATTAGAGCGATGATGTTGGTTGTACTTGTGGTTCCTTCAAGATTGGTGTTTGTGAATCCTGTTAGTACAGGCAGTACTTTAGAGTATCTCTATCACATTAGAGCGATGATGTTGGTTGTACTTGTGTCTCTTTCAAGATCGGTGTTTGTGAATCCTGTTAGTACAGGCAGTACTTTAGAGTATCTCTATCACATTAGAGCGATGATGTTGGTTGTACTTGTGGTTCCTTCAAGATTGGTGTTTGTGAATCCTGTTAGTACAGGCAGTACTTTAGAGTATCTCTATCACATTAAAGCGATGATGATGGTTGGGTTTGTGGTTCCTTCAAGATTGGTGTTTGTGAATCCTGTTAGTACAGGCAGTACTTTTCAAGTTTATTTCTATCACATTGAGCGATGATGTTGGTTGGGTTTGTGGCTCCTTCAAGATCGGTGTTTGTGAATCCTGTTAGTACAGGCAGTACTTTTCAAGTTTATTTCTATCACATTGAGCGATGATGTTGGTTGGGTTTGTGGCTCCTTCAAGATCGGTGTTTGTGA
>JAIPMN010010620.1:4093-17940 GCA_020650975.1 Apostichopus californicus
CCCCCCCCCCCGCCCTCCCAACTCAAAGCTAAGCTTGGACACTAAAACTAATGAGGGTCCTTGTAGAGTACAGAAAAGAATTGTGTGTGACTAACTTGCTTTTCGGATTGGCAGTTTCACATCTCCACTCAGAGGACCATTAATCCTGACCATTAAAAACCCTGTCAGGATTACACAACTGTATAAAATTTTACAAGATTATTTCCGGCCAGAATAAACCCTCATTACGACTAAAAGCCATTCATGACTCATCAAAGTTGAAGAACATTTTACAAGGATCTCAAAATTACCTGCAAATTCGGTTGAGGGAGAGGTCTTGCAGGTGGCTGTAAAGGGAAGTTCAAGAAAAAGTATTGTAATTTATTAATACAATCCCTTCATAATTATCACAGAATTACCACGTATGTAAAATTATTCAAATCATCAAACAATCATGCTCTAGCAATAAATATATATCAATTTTTCTACCACAACCTTCTGAGGTAATAATGGCTCTTTCTTTGGAAAATTGTAACACACTTCTCTGACCTCAGAGAAGTAACACTTCTCTGACTACATGTGGTATCTGTCTCACGAAGGAAAAAGGGGTCACCTGGTTGGGCTTACTATCACAAGCTTTTTCAATCAGTGTCAAGAGAGTGACTTCCAGAATTACCAGATATGCCAAAAATGAAGTACGTATAAGTATCTCGAGTCATGTGAGTCTCTGTGTCGTCTCTGACTTTTGATGTTGGTGAAAACTGGGAAGTTTATGTCGATTGAAATGGAACTTGAGTAAATACATAAAACAAATTATTTTAGAATAAATTGCTACGATCTTTCAGTTAAGGTTGATGGGGTTTCAATGAATACAAAATGAACATCACAGTCCAATCCAATAACTTTGCAATCTTAATCACTGATGCCACGATTGAACATTTAATGTTACTTTATAATGGCATTTGGGTTTGATTGACATAAAGGATGGAGAGGTGCATACCTGGTGAAGCCCCCCTCCCATACCTCCACCGGAACCACCGGTGCTACCATTACTGCTATTACTGCTTAAGGTATGTTTCCAACCCGCCTCCCTAGCTTTCCGAATCTGTAACATCTGAGGAAAGTAAGAAAACGCATGCTCTCAAAAGTTTCACTAAAATTTGATTTTCACAGATCTTCTGCATGCATGCAGGGTTCACAGCGATCGATGTTACAAAATATGGCAAAAAGGCTGTTGCGAATGAGAAGTATAGGACTATGTTGCTCTAGCAGAATTAGGTGTTAAGGTTGTTATCAGATCTTACCCAGTAGACCAATCTACTCGGTAGGGTGATTAATACAAGACCAATCCACCCGGTTGGGTGTTTAATACAAGACCAATCTACCCGGTTGGGTGTGTAATACAAGACCATTCTACCCGGTTGGGTGACTTATACAAGACAGGTTGGGTGATTAATACAAGACCAATCTGGCCCGGTTGGGTGATTAATACAAGACCAATCTACCCGGTTGGGTGATTAATACAAGACCAATCTATCCGGCTGGGTGATTAATACAAGACCAATCTACCCGGTTGGGTGATTAATACAAGACCAATCTACCCGGTTGGGTGATTAATACAAGACCAAGTTGAAATCCCTCTCCGCACTCTGAGTGTTTGTTACGTCAAATACGCACACGACACAATTTAACAATGTGACCTGCATGGGCAATAACATCCATGTTGAAACAAATAAGACAGTATTATAATAATCTTTTTTCCAAATGAGACTGTAAACAGAATGATCAGACGATAACGCTACCTTTTGTCTGTCCACTAACTTCTGTTTCTGGGCCTTGAAGTGCATTTCCTGTCAAAGAGTAAAAAAAATTTGAAGATGAAATCTCGTTGGTTTCTGACTAGGAGTACAACCTAGCACAGACGAAACGCAAACCAATTCTTATGTTTAAAATGTTTGCTATAAAATTAAAGTTAAAAATTTAAAATTCTGGAGACAGCTTTACATTTAAATACATTGCCCACAATACATCCCTGATGTAAAGCAAATAATGATAAAAAAGGTCAAAGTGTCACTCTTTTGAACTCTAACCTTCTTGCATCTCTACCCTGCAAGAAGAAGATTTTAAGTTAGATCACTTTCCTTTCAAGTGAAAGCCGGTGACCTGGTTGATACTTGCAGCCACTACCATGATACCATCTATGACTTGCGATGAGCAATCGTACACAGAAATACAAATGAAAGCTGCCCCAGAGTCTAAAATGCATTTTGAGTTCATATTCCAGCATAAACCACACATTTCAGATAAAAGTGTGACCTCAGGATGATGTCATGTATTTGCATAACAATTTTTCTTTTGGCTAGAAATGAATTACATCAAGCATTTGCAACAAAACACAAGCTTTAATGAGTAGCACCTGCATCAAATATCAATTGCATGTGTTACTGCAAAGCTTATAGTTGTATCGGTATGGCAACCACCGAGACTGACACTTTTACTGCACAATGGAGATGCAAAAGCTGATTGTCGTTTTTGTTTACTAACAGCAATTATTTCTTCAGAGAGTACAAATTTCCTGAGGTTTCCTGAAGTAACTTTCCTGAAGTAACTTCTCAAGTTTCCTGAAGTAAACAGGGAACAATCTACTGCTGATATTCTACATATTGGTATTTCAGTTTTTGTCAAAATTTCTTTTTTTTATCATGATGTACTATGAACAAAAGTTGCTATACAACATTGTGCATTTATGTGTAGCAGACCACCCAATTTGAGTAGGAATTCTATGTTACCAAGCAAGCAACCTTGTTTCATGATATTTGTAGTCCTGTGTAGAAATATCTGATTTTCAGATACAAAATGTTGCTTAAAGTGGAAGCATATGAAAAGCAAAGATGGAAAAGAAAACCAGTGAAGAAGTTGAAGCTTTTAACAAATGTGGAGTTCACAAGCTACAGATTTAAAATTACTGATTACAGACGGAAACCAAAAATAAGGAACACTGAGGAACAAAGACAAAGAAAAGGAAGTTCCTCTCTCTTTCCATCTATACCCCCCACCCACCCCCCCCCCATAACCAATCTGGATCAGTCAGTGGTCTGTGCATTCATCATGCAAGCACAACACCACAGCACAGACAGGCGAAAAGGAAAGAATGGAAACGACCCGACCTCACCAATATGTATGTCATAGGAGGGGGATGGATGGGCAGGGGGGGGGTGTAGAAGGTTGTTGACTTGTCCTCCAGCTGCTTGTGCAAAAGATGAAAGTTCTGATTGGATTGCAAAGAATTTATACAAAAAGAGCACCACATAACAACAAGATAGCCCAGCATGAAGTTTGCAGAAGTTTTACATTTAGCCATTCAGACCAGCACCACAGACAGTAATGATAGTCACTTTGTAAATACCTCATGATGAACAGCAGGTACCCAAACATTCTGCGGAGGATAAATATACTGTTAACTCCCGTCGGTACCTGGAGTTTTGTAGAGCATTATCATCACCTTACATACTGAAGAGAGTGGCACAACGTGAGGTAAAACAGATCACACAAATTTCATCGTCAACATTAAATTGTTCTAACCAACCATAAATTTAAGTTTCATGCAGGCTGAAACTCAACTGATGTACTTGCTGACAGATAAAAAGACAGTTCATTACAACAACCGGTTAAGTTTATTATTATTGCTGTAGGTTACTGTTGAATTATCCAATCAGATGTTCTTGACAAGCTGTATGTGCCATACTACAGATGTTCTTATCAAAAAAGACATTTGATGTGGAAGGAAGCTTCCACCTACCTCAAATAAAACAATCTATCTGTCAATCTTTACAAGCAATTATTCTCTTGTTTCATTAGTAGGTTGAGTATTTTATGTCTGGGTGATTCTGATTACCATGGGCAATATCTTACATGCTTCTATGAATCCTACCTTATTCCGACGTTCCTTCTCTTTGGCCAATAATTCTTTCTTCTTTTGATCCAAGTCAGGCTGCAAAATCATCCCAGGAAAAAAAAAATGTTAAATTTACTGGATTTGTGAAAGGTTTTACTCTTTGGATAACTTGGGGTACCTCATAGCTTAAGTGTTTAAGCTGGATGAAAACAATGCATTTTCCTTACGGTGCCTTATGGTGCTCTCAGATTCTTCAAGTTAGACTTATTGTTATGAGATTAGGAATCCAAGTGACACACTGTGCATAAGTGTCTTATGTCAATACAGTACTTATTGTTAACACAATTTCAAAAACATATTTAGGGTAATACAATCTTTTTATCAAAGATACATTCTTTTTTTCTAGTAAACATAACGTTCACATACCTGCGAAGAGCGTCTTTCTCTTTCGGCAGAAGATTTCCTTGAGTAGAAAAATAAAAACATGATTTTTAACGACTCCTTTGCCAATACAAACTGAACAATTTCGAAACCAATCTGATCAGTAAGTCATGTTTTTTTTTCAATCCACTGAAACTTGTGCTAAGCTAGAGAAAAACCACTCTCTACCATTTGAGAAATACTTAATCAGAATCCTGGATCAAGAATGGAGGGCTCAGCTGCTTAAACACAGAATTTGTCATTCTATGGTTACTCTGGCATGGACAATATTTTATTTCATAATTTTCTTACAACTTACTAATTTAGATTTGCATTTATCCTTTCCCAAGGGGTGGGGAAAGATTCAGAGGAAAAGGTAACAGAAAAACTGCTTCACACTAATAAATAACTCAGTGCTTTGTATATTTTCCTGGACATTTTATCACTTTTCTTTCTAGATGCGGATGGGTGAACGACATAACTGCCATCATCGCTATCTTTAAACCATGCTAAGACTCATTACAAAAAAATTCTTGAAATCCGTCTGCTGCAAAATAATCTATTCATTTACATTTTAAGTTTTGGTCAATTTTACCTTACAATAGGTGGTTTTTTCCGCATCATAGGAGCACCGTACTTCGCAGCAGGGCCGCTAATCCTCACCCCTTCGCTCACTTTATCTACGGGACGCTTCACTGTGGAACAGAAGTAAGAACAGACAAATGCAAAAATTGTCTGCGAAATTGCTGCATCAATTTACTATTCCCATTAGCTTCCTCCTGTTTTAATTTCCCATCTCATCATCTTCCATATAGTTGGTTCACATTGTAAATTTCTTTTAGTATTTATCTGCAGTATTTAAGACAAAGTCCACAGAAGTTTACTTGCAGATATAAGTACAAACGATATATGAATAACTTCAAATGTTAACGGCAGAGATAATTTGAAACGTTTTTCATTTTACCTGCTGCTTTTGGAGGTGGCATTCCTTTATGTAGTACTGTATGGCTAAATTCATCTTCCAATTGCTGAGAAGAAGAAATATATAAATAACTCTTTGTGATTGAGGGCCTATCATAGGGTTGCAAATTCATACCTGGGTACCCTATCATAATCCCTCGACTGGTAATCGGGTACCATCCGATAGCATAAATTATAACTTAAAAATAAGTCTATGTGATAAGAAAAGTGCTTACCCCGGGAGGCAAATTCAGGCTCGGGTACTCAATCGCTATCAGTAATTGTCTGGTAGCTGTACAGTGGTTCATAGGAATGTGGCATACAATGTTTAATTTCCTAACAGAACTGAACAGCAAATTCCAATTCATACATGTCATAGCTTCAATCAGTAAAATTGAATAAAAACTTTCGCAAGATCTACACTTGTATATTTCGGTCACGTCACCTATCTTTTCATACTTTTTTTTTCATTTGGTAGAACAATTTGGCTTTGATCTCTTTCGAGGAATGGTAAATCAACTCTTGTTAGTCGCTGTAATGTACCGTTGTAGGACGACACAATTTACGCAAGCAGTATTACAAACCAGTTGGCAGACGCCTACAGCATCGGTTAAATATCCATTATAATACTAGTACTTGTCACTTACGGCATCGGTTAAATATTTTCGTATTCGTTTCATGATGAAGTTCTTCTTCAGAATTGTATTTACAGACGGTCGATCTCTGCAATAAAAGAAAAGGATCATTTGATTTCAGAAAAGATTGTTGAAAGAGAGCTATTAGCAATCGTATCAAACAGCAATTTTCCATATTGGACACATATGTCATTTGATTTCCGAGATTTTATGAAACCTCCCCATCCCCCCAACCCCACCCACTCTTTGCCACCTCTCCCTCCCAATGTTCATTATTACAAAATGGGACCATAATCACTGTTCAGAAAATCGGAGACAGCAAAAACTCTTTGACACCACAGAAGTTTTATGTTTTGCATAGAAAATTGCCTGTCACCTTGGAGATGACAACTTAGCTCTCTGCAGTCTTTAAGTTTTGTCTATTTGCGATCCCAGTTTTGATTTGCCAACAATATGGTAACATTGTTTACTTGTTGCAGACTACTTGGGCTTTGTGGTCAAGTGGTTAAGGCAGTGGACTTGTGATCTAAGGATTACAGGTTCAAGCCCTGGCCATATCATTGCGTTGTGTCCTTGGGCAAGGCACTTTATCTCCATTGCCTCTCTTCAGCCAGGTGTATAAATGGGGACTTGCGAGGTGACTTGTAAATATAGTTGTGTGCGCCGGTTTGTGGCTGCACCCTATGGGAAGTCCCCCAGGGGACACGTGGCTGTGGTGCACTGTGGTGCCCCAGGAGAGATTGTTTTAATTGTGCACACTTTGGTGTGTAGAGTGACAAGTTACCAATGACCAGGGTTAAGTACAGGGTGGCGAGACTTTATTGTAAGTTGCGCTATATAAGAACTGTTAATTATTATTATTACTTACACAAACTGACATACACACATCTTACTTATTGACTGCTCAATGTCGATTAGGAGTGGCACAGAATGGAAAGGGTACTGTCTTGTTTCTCCTAACTTAACTAATAAATAATCTTAACTTTATATTTGTTGGCTTGCCAGAGGATTCCAAGACAGGCAAAAGCATCTCAAACTACTCCTAGAGTATTTCAATTTTGTTGTTCTTCTGTATTGTTTTTTTTTAATACTTCCAGTAATTTCATGTCTTTTTATATTGTTTGTTTACTAGCAGAAGCACTTGTAAAAATGATTAAGAATGGAATTGAGTAGATTAAAAAAAAAAAATTTACTTACCTTGGATTCCTCTTGAAGAGTTGGTTGATAAGATTCCTAAGGTCGTATGAATACTTCGGTGCAACGGGAGGATAAGAACCCCTGATTATTTTGAGAACAAGGTTCTTCATGTTTCCTGCTTCAAACTAATGATTTCAAAAACAAAAGGAGAGAAGGATGATGAACAACATCGTCGGGAGAGCTCGAAGCTTAATTTAACTGACAAGACAAGTTTGGCCATACATTGCCTGTTATGACACGACCCAACAAGTTCTATGAAGACACTTTTATTACTTTCAAGCACAAAATTAGAGTGGCAATGCTACATTAAATCCAACTGGCATCAAACATCTCTGTATGCATGTGTGTGTAGGAGGTCGATTCACCAGAACCAATGGGTATCCACACCAATGAAAACAGTACATATTTTATGGTTACCAATAAATTCCTGTTCTTCCTTTAGACTTTTGATTTGATTGATTTGATTTGATTTATTTGATTTTCCACAGATAATAAATATATACATGTGGAGGGAAGTCCTCTAAAAAGCCAATACAGGCTTAACAAGGAAAAGGACTCACAAGGGAAAAAAAAACATATATACATAAATGAAAATATAATTAATGTCTTAATAAGAAATAATTAATAACATACAATATAAACGATGTATCAATACTGTTAAATTACTTCTTTTTTAGCATTTTTCTAAATGTTACTTTAGATGGTTTAGATTTTATAGCAGCAGTTAGAGAATTCCATGTCCTCATAGCACGATTCTTTAAACTTAACGTACCAAATGTTGTATTAACCCTTATGTGAACTGTCAAACTTACAGCATGTTTGAGAGTGCACAGTTCATAGAGGACACAGCCCAACGCCCATATATCACTGGAGGGAGACAAATGAAGGAAAGGAAGAAATTAGTTAATTCCATGTCCTCATATAAAATGATGACTAGGAGGAATACGTTTAAGATGATGGAGTCTGCTTTAAGTAGCATAAACACAATGAGGTATTACAAACCGATGACACATTGATTATATATACCTTTATAATCTGCTCAAAATATCATCGAGTCATACATGCAAATTAGTTCAAGCCTAAAACACATGTAATGCAAACCATCTCGTACTAGTACAGTTAGAATTATAAATGAGGTAACACAGGGGATGGGTTACCCAGGGGATGGGTGACCCAGGGGATGGGGGTGACAATGGTGGAGTAGGCGGTTACAGTACATTTGACAAAGTGACCAGTTTGGGGAAAGCAAAGGTTAAGTAGATCGGAAATATCTATGGTAAAATAATTGGAAAGGAGACATGGAAACAAATCCACATTGAACTTCCCTTTTGTAAAACTTAAACCATGATATGAAATAAAACATTTCAAATGTCTCAAGAGCTCTACTCCTGACGAGATGCTGGTATGGGCACTCATCTTACATCACTGCACTACTTGTAGCCTACACAGTTTACTGGTGAGACATTCCATGTCCTTACCTCTTATTATTGTAAGGTTTGTTTTCACAAATCTCTGGGGATAGATAGTATGGTGTCCCAATGCAGGTTCTGGCAAGTTCCATGGTGCTGTTGGTTGAAATTAGATAGGTTAGACACTAGTAAACAGATTTGTTATACCGGCAACATTATCCTTAAAGAGTCTGTAAAACCAGCAATATTATCCTCAGTAAGTCTGTAAAGCAGCATTATCCTTAGTGAGTCTGTAACAAGTAACATTATCCTTAGTAGTGAGTCTGTTAAGCAACAACATTTTCCTTAGTGAGCCTGTCAACCAGCAATATTATCCTTAGTAAGACTGTAAACCAGCAACATTATCCTAAGTTAGTCTATAAACCAGCAACAATATCCTTAGTTAGACTGTATACCAGCAACATTATCCTTAGTGAGTTTGTTAACCAGCAATATTATCCTTAGTGAGTCTGTAACCAGTAACATTATCCTAAGTGAGTCTGTAAAGCAACATTATTCTTAGTAAGACTGTAAACCAGCAACATTATCCTAAGTTAGTCTATAAACCAGCAACAATATCCTTAGTTAGACTGTATACCAGCAACATTATCCTTAGTGAGTTTGTTAACCAGCAACATTACCTTATGTAAGAGTGTAAACCAGTAACATTATTCTTAGTAAGTCTGTAAACCAGCGACATTATCCTTAGTAGTGAGTCTGTAAACCAGCAACATTATCCTTAGTAAGTCTGTAAACCAACAACCTTATCTTTTGTAGGTTTATAAAAAAAACTGAATTATGTGTTACAGATTTAGAGTATTACAGATAGACAAACAAAACTACTAACTTGTTGAGAACTCTGGCAATTCCAAAGTCTCCGATTTTGATGATACCTCTGCTGGTCAGGAAAATATTCTGTAATGAGATAATGCAAGATGAGTACTGTAAATAATGTGACAAAAGTCAGAGTGGTACCATTTTCAAGATTAAATATCTGGACAAAGAAAAAAAAAGAAGCAAATTGAGATTTGACTGTAATGATTAAATACTCCCAAAGTTAACATTTATTTGGTGCAAACAAATGTAAAGGGATTGCCTTAATACTTTGATCAAGTTTAATCATAATTCCATACCTGAGATTTGATGTCTCTGTGAAGTATCTTTCTATCATGGACATGTTTGAGAGCTAAGCAAATCTGAACAAACCAGTCCATTATTTGATCCTCTGGAATGAGAGCCCCTCGTCGGGTATTTATTCGTTGATAGAGATCCCCTGTGAATAATAGTGAGTAGAATAATTATCTGCACACCTTTCTGTCTTTGTCCTTCTCCAGTTTATTCCCTACCCCGTTCCTTTAATCCTCCCTTTGTCCCTCCACTGTTTATCTCCTACCTCTCCTCTTCCCCTGTTGCTTTCTTCTCTCCATCCCTCGTCTAATAATCCCCTATTCCCCTTACCTGTATCTCATTGTGTTCACCGTGCTCATTAACCTGTCTGTATTCTGTGCGTGTTTTTGTCCCTTCTGTTACTGTTACTTGTCATTTAGCCTCTGAAGAAGATCCTGCTAGGATCGAAACGTCAGGCCAACTTACTTTTACACATTATATTACACAGGCTCTCTAGTGGATAAGCAGTTTGCTAACAGTTTTATTTTATTTTTATTAAGAATGATTAGGACGGATGTCAACATTTTGAAAAATGATCAGATTATAAGATTGAAATAAGATTTTATGGAATGAATGGAGTGGAATGAAAAAAAAAATATCTGCCAGTAACAAGTCTGTTGGATGGATGGGAGATTGTTAATTTATTGGGAGAAAAATCCTAAACACTGTCTCCGATGGAATAATAAATCACGACTACGCCACGAACAAATTAAGAAAGGGCAACTATAAAAGTTTCTGAAACAAACCAGTCTCAATTAAGCTTCTACAAAAAACAAGGTATCACCCAAATAATGTCAATAAAACTTCTCAACTTCTTTGCCTGTACAAGTTAACTGGAACTTTGACCGTTACATGCCCTCTTTAAAGCTACGGTACATTACAATAGCATGTTGTGGCTGAAATTTAACTTTCTTGTACCCAGGGTTTTCGTTAGTAGCCGGGACCCGGGTCAAATGACCCGCCTACTGCACGTACATGACCCGGCTACTTTGCGACGTTCAGTAAAAAAAAATAATAAAAAAATGACGAAAAAAATCGAGAGGAATAAATACCCACAACCAGGTCAGGTGTGATTGAAACAAAAGGGGTGATTGGGAGGGGGCAATATCATTGACCAAACAGCTGTATATTGCACCATTTTGCATCTAGAGACTTTTTTAATTGCAATTTTCCGGCAAAGGGGAGGGGGGCACCCCCTCCCCTTAGACCACTCCCCCATGTCCGCGTACAGACAGTCCCGCCTACTTTTCAACTTGACCCACCTACTACATTTCTTAACAAAAACCCTGGTACCCATGGAACAACAAGGATACATACTTTGATAATATGTCAAGGTTTGTTGTATGAAGATTTCTAAATCAACACAATTAATTATTATCACTTGCTTCTTTCTTGATGATATTTGCTTGTTAGTAAAAATGAGAGAATAATTCAAATTAGTACTTACCACCATCACAATAGTCCATCACAATATACAAATTACCAAGTTCTATAGAAAGAAGAAAAAAGGGGAAAGGTAACATGAAAACTTTGATCAGATAACATTTAAAAGATCTAAAACAGATTTTGGAACACTCCTCACAACAAAATTAAAAGTTACATTTTGGTAAACAGAAATACACACAGGACAAGAAATTGCAAGTTTCTATGCAGGGAACAATTGTTTTATAAGTCTGTATATCATCATTGACAATTTGTATTCGTATTGGCCTGAACTAGTTGAAATGTCCTGGCAAATCCAACGCTAATCAATTAGATGTGTAGTGTATGAAAAGTCAACATATTTCACCTATGACTTAAATAAAACTGCTAGGGATATGGGATAGCACAAAGTATGAGCAAACAACTTATATTCATAATTAACTCCTTTATTAGATTCTTAATAGTTTACATAAATTTAATTGCTTGTGGCATGTTGCACAAAAAGTTACATGAACCTCTAGCTATCCAAACCTTTCATTCTCTCTAAAATATTGTACTCACCTTCAAATGATTCTGTGTAGGAGACAATATTTGGATGTTTCATTTTTCGGAGGACAGAAACCTGAGAAAGAAAGATTCAATTGTTATCATACATGACCTATCATTAGGGTTAATATCCAAAACAACTGAACTCTCTATATATATATAGACTTTATCAAATTATTCACATCTTGAACACACTCGAGATGCATTAATAGAATTGCAAGTACAGTAACATATCAATATTTTATTTTTTTGCCGACCTAATCAAGTAATATTACATCTGGTTGTGTCACTTATAAACCAGAAGTTGCTTTCTCCAAGATTCCAGAGATCAAGTTTGTAGTTTGCCAATGTTTTACACCATGGGATCTAAAAGTCTGCAAAAAACATATCCGTCCAGAATCTTCCTCTTCTCAATTATGCCGACCATTGACTTCATAGGATTAAGCACCCTACCGGTGCCATTGAATCTGTGTGGCAGGTTTGTTCTTTCTGTAATTTCCTCGATGGAAACTAATTAAGAACCCTTGTTTTACACAAAATCATTCATATTCGTCTTCTTGTCCAAAATTGATGACATTTGCTGATAATTCTATCCCTAATGTTAATTACTAGAACAAATGCAGCCTAAATTCTTACACACTATTGCTCGGCTATGTTAAATACACGGATCATGAAAGTATGTCAGGTCTAGATAAATCTGCCGTGTAGCGTGGTAGGGCTACACAGAGTGTTGATATTTAAACTGTGTTGGAAAACAAGTTGCTCCATGTTTTAAACACCGGTTGTGATGAACTATGAAAATTCACCAACTATAACTGCAAAGTCATTCACCTCTTTCTTTGATTCTTCTTTCTCTTTACGCTTCATCTGTAAAGACAAGAACGGTCAAAAGGTTATTCCTGCTAACCCATACATGCATATTACTCAATGCATGGTCTAAGGCATGCATTTTGTATTGGCATTCCATTAATGAATTTAATCAGCAAATACCACATATCTTGGTGGAGGAGGGAGAGGGGGGAGGAGAGGGTAAAGGTTCAGCTTCCTAATATATACCACCTTACCCTCTGTCTTTTGCTTTGTTTTCTTTCTTATTCTTATCTTGAGGAATGTAGGGCAAACTTTAAAATGACTGAGATTTCAAGTTACAAATGCAAATAATATTTATTGCAAATTAGTCAGACAATTAAGTGACTTTATTAAACCTTAGCTTCTTCAAAACGAAAAAGGTACTTTGCAGCATTTATGGGGAAAGTCAGAATAATCACTTAAAAGTGGAAAACAAGGTGACTGGGTGAGAACTGGTATAAATAAAATGAAGCCATGTTACCATGGGATGTAATTAGACAGCAGTCACGTTACCTTGGAGATATTTATTTCTTTGATTACATAATTTTTCCCATCAGCTTTTGATTGGACAAGTAGTGCAGTTCCAAAAGACCCTTCACCAATCTTTTTCTTCCTGATGTACCTGTCCATTATGGTGTGTACTCTTTTGCACAGGCTGTTGAAGCTCACGATTTGTCACTTAAACTTTGCTGAAAACCTTTCAAAAGAAAGTTAATTAGAATTAGAAAGAAAATTAAAAGCAGGATGTATATCTGAGTTGCTTGCTTGAAACAAGAGTTCTCATTAAATGTCTTAAGAAAAGGCAATTTAACGAATCTTTCCACAGCATTTACTGTACGCCCAGACTTTGTAACTATGTGCAGAATTTTGTCAGCATGATAGGCCAATGACAACACAGTTCTTGCAGAATTGTACAATTAGTGGTGGTATACATCTATACAACTTAGCTAACTACAACAAGACATTTATTTCTGATTGGGTGAATCAAGCATTTGGGAAAAAAGTTTCAGAAGGAAAGGAACACAGACCACAAACTGTAGATAGTTTTGGTTCTTACAGCAACCACTAGTAACAGTGTGTACCAAATCGGGCATTTTAAACAAATAATGTAAATGAGACCAAGGTACTAACAGCAATGTTAAAATGAAAATTGTTATTCTCCTGAGTCCTCCTAGTAGAGTCAGTATTGCGAATTTCGGAACACTGCGAATTTCGGACAACCCTAAGAAATGCACGATTTCACCATGACAACCTACAGGAAGAGCCAAATTTCACCAAAAAGTACGAAGCTACAGTTATTTTCTCTCCAAAATGACCCGTGTGCAAGTA
>JAIPMN010010622.1:4472-25725 GCA_020650975.1 Apostichopus californicus
CTGTCTTTATTAGCACAACCTTGCAGTTTAGACTTAGTTTAAGAATAATTATCCGTTTATTGTGATCACTGATTTTGTCTTTACCGTCTTTGAACTTATACTTCTTTCATCCAATCTGAAAATACTAATTTATTTATCTTTGCAATAGTGTGTACCGTTATTTAGTCTATATGTAATACTTCATGTACGAATATAATTAAACCTTGTGAAATATATTTATTGTTATTTATTTTAAAGGCAAACATGATCATTTCCTTCAAGAATTCTTTCGTGTGTGGATATTAAAATTAAGAAAGATTTTATCGCTATTCGATGAAATGATTATTTCTTACTTGCGCCGGTGTCGGAACGCGGAGGGGTTGGGGTGGGGGTTGGCGAGGTATTCTGGTCATGGTGCAAGTATGTAACAAATGTAGTGTGATACAAATAGGTTTCTAGTGTAAGCCCGTTATATTCAAATGTTGATTCATCCCAGATTATTCACCATTACTATGTACTCTAATGTTAGGTAACATGCCTACAAAAGTAACCAAAACGGAGGTCGCCGCGAGAGTCCCCAACTTTGTTCCCTCCTCCCCTTCCTCCAAACCGCGGAGATCATAATTAGAGGATAAGTATAAAGCTTACTATGGATATAACTTCCCTACAGAAACTGGCACGGTGTAAAGCTGTAAAATTGTTCGCGTTTTTGTTGTTCGGATGAGTAGTTTCCCTTAGCCTCTATTTTTATGATGTGAAATATTTCAATTCTATAGAATATTTCCCAAATCGTGTATGTACCGGTTGGGTTGGTATTTGGAAAGATTGACACATGGGAACTTAATCAAGGGGGGTACACATTCCCTTATACCCTCCAGCTTTTCCCAGATGGAAGAACTCTGATTACGTCACTGGGTTGCTAAAGCCCATGAATGATCTCAAGAAAGGCATCAAAACTTAAACCACTCCCTTTTTCTTTGTCGTCACGGTTAACTAAAAGACAATCAGACGACCCAGGTTTCATTATTATACTGAGTGTATATAGCCAAATACGAGAAACATTTAAACTGTTAATTATGCCTTGGCGCAAACGTTTGCCGATCCTATCGAGGAACAAAATGAGAGTAAAGCAACTTCACCGAGTCAATTTTTTGTACCCTAAATGGCACAAATTCAATATTTTTGAAAGTCAGTAAAGCACTAAAGCTGCAGTAGATTATGTCACCGAAAGGTTTGATGTTCTTCTACTGACCTATATGGTAGGACTTGAATTGCTTCCACAAGACAGTTTCTGGGATCCCTGACTTGGTTATAAATAAATTGATTCAAGATCATAACAGATCCCAATAAACATATATTTTTGATTCCTTTGAACGTATGATATCGAAATGACGTCTGACAATTATCAGATAGTGCGCCCTCGATTTGTTGTGTCCGTTAACTTCGTTTTTACGACGATGAAAACGTGATGTGCTGAATTCACATTGTTGTGCACCTTACATGTTGTGGAACTGGTACACATGCAAAGCAGTGCTGCCTTACCCACGCGACATTCAAGTGTTAGACTATATCCTACAGGAGGCTAATTTTTAAGCGCTGTCTGAAAAGGAACATAGCCTACACCAGGTAAATTTTAATTGCTGACGAAGCAAAGCAATGGAAAAATTAAATAGATTACGAAAGTCCGTTGACTTAAATCTCGTTGACATCTTTCACTAGTGGAATCCTTATTTAGGTCCTAACTTAAGACCTAGGTCATAGTATGTGTATTATTAATGTTACTATTACTTGCTTAGGCCTAGCCTACTGTACGCCTAACAATAACGCTTACAAATTACACTTACAGTTAGCCTATGCTTAACTTTAGGCCTCATAAGTACTAATATTATGATTAATTGCCTATGGGCATATGCCTACCTCAGGTTGGGCCTAACGTGACATAACAATAAACGAAGTGATTATTCGCAGGGCAGCCCGGCGAATAACGTACACAGACACCTTATTCGCAGGGCTGTGACGATTTTGAAAATAGGTTTATTATTGGCTTTCGATGACATCATTTTTGATGTGACGTCATTCATTTGACCTCTGCACCTTAACGGCGCGCAAACCCGAATTTCTTTCATGTCTTTCAGTTTCAGAATCAGATTCACCGTCTTTGGCGGTTTTTTTATGGAGAAAGTTCCTGCTACATTTTAAATGTTATGAATTATTAGAAAAACATTGTTTTTGAACCGAATGACATAAGAAGAACTTAATTGCATTTGCACATTAAATTTACGATTCAGCCCTAGGGGCCTAGGCCCTAAGTCTGTAAGTTCTAACGTAGGTAGCCTAGCCTAAAATACATGTCGTAAGCTTGCGTTACTGTTAGGCTAGCTAAATGGACTGACCAACGGTAAGCCACTGCCTAGGCATGCTAACGTTAGGTGTAGGCAATGATTAAGAATATGAAAGGATGGAACAGTTGGTCCCAAATCATGAGTTTGAATCTTTTGCAAGTTTTCAGGTTTTTTTTCAAGAATTCTGCTCAACCAAGAACTATATTTATTGTATTGGAGACAGCAGAATAGCCACCTACACCAATAAAAACTTGCCACAGGGTTCAAAACCCTTCAACGCTGCTAAATTCAAATAAAAATAAGATGCAAAATAAAAACAGCCAATTTCAGAGACATCAAATATCATAGATGTTAAGGGTCCGAGATTTATGAGATGCAAAAAGGGCTTCTGAAAAGTCAATTTTGGGATGCTCAATTATGCCAATCTTTATGGCCACATAACGTCTAATATAGGTTCTACTTAAGCCATATTTGAGGGGCTTGAAAGGCCGGTTTTGCTATTTAGTCAGTTTAGGGGCCTTGAAAAAGCAAACCGTTTGGGCCCAAATAGTCTTAGCCACTTCATAAGCTAATTTTTGGAACCCCAGCAGTTCAAATTTAAAAGCTTATTTAAGGCAGCTTATCTTGGGAATCCCCAAAAGCTGACATTGCCTGAAAGCCAATATGGTCAAGGGTGTGACACTCCCCCCCCCCCACACCTTTACATGCAAATGAGCAGTCACTCTGCAAAAACAAAGGTGAAAATGAGGGATGACATATTTTTATGTTGGCGGTACTAATGCTAGACTGGTTCAATCTTAAGGCCCTAGGCTCCCAAAACCAATCCTAGCAGCATTAAGATAGGACTACCAAAGGCCAATAAATTCCCCAAAATAAAGGGGCTACCAATTAAGACTCTCCAAAAGCCAGCTGGTGCCCAAAAAGCAAATTCGAATAGCCCCAAAGTCACTGAGCCGGTTAACCCAGTCTAAGGCTGTCCTGTGAATAAGGTGTATGTGTCTGGCTATTCGCAGGGCTGCCCTGTGAATAAGGTGTATGTGTCCGGCTATTCGCAGGGCTGCCCTGTGAATAAGGTGTATGTGTCTGGCTATTCGCAAGGCAGCCCTGCAAATAAGGTGTCTGTGTCTGGCTGTTCGCAGGGCTGCCCTGTGAATAAGATGCTTGTGTCCGGCTATTCGCAGGGCTGCCCTGTGAATAAGGTGTATGTGTCCGGCTATTCGCAGGGCTGCCCAATATTAAGGTGTATGTGTCTGGCTATTCGCAGGGCAGCCCTGCAAATAAGGTGTATGTGTCTGGCTGTTCGCAGGGCTGCCCTGTGAATAAGATACTTGTGTCCGGCTGTTCGCAGGGCTGCCCTGCGAATAAAATGTTTGTGTCCGGCTATTCGCAGGGCTGCCCTGCGAATAAGCCCCACCAACAATAAAATGTGGCAATCATTCATAGTGATAACCAAACTGACCAACAATATCCTCCAAGATGACTTAACGGTGGGCTCGCTCGTAAATTCTGTCCTTCACATCACCCGATTCAAAAATAATATCAATACTACCCTCTAATGGTTCGTCGCTGTTGTCTCGTAATTTCTAAGCAATCCCGTATTTACGGCTAGTAAGCAATTGACGGGTTTGGTTACCTGAAGCGGTGGCCTTGACAAAATTCCTGCATAGTTTCTTGTCTGTGGCAGTGTCAGTAGTATGTGGTAAATTATTACGCCGCATTTTCGTGTGTGTTGTGTGATACAAAACTCTGTGGTTTGTTTTTACGTTCAGAACTTTTCACAACCAGTGGGCTATACAGTATAGGTTACGGTCGAGCTTTTTTTTAAATTTTTAAATTTTTTATAAAATGCTAAAGTGAACAATAGCCCATGCAGATTGACAGAAGTCAAGACCAAATATAGACAACAGGGTACTATAAAGGAAATCCACATGGGCCAATCAGTGGTCCACAGCAACTTAGAACAACTAGAAGGGAGGGGCTTACTAAAGCATCAGGCACAGGAAATAAGATGCTGATGCACCCTGCACTTGAAGGACTGAGCACCGTTGTCAGAAATGTCACCAACTTACGCTATCTGGTAGGCTGTTCCATACATGTACCGCAGGGTGAATGAAGGTCCTGCCAGTGGAGACTCCTCGAAACTGGTACTGTGAAAGCATGGCCGGGCATCGACAAGCTAGAGCGTGTAGCTCGTCTAGCTACAAAGGGTTGTGGTAGCATTGCCTTTAGGTCCGGTGGGCACGAGTTGGTGTGCATCTTATAGAGAACAGTCGCTGCTGCCACCTGACGTCTTTGGTGAAGAGATGAGATGTTCAACTCAGTTCGTGCTTTCTCCTCACTTGTGCCTATGATGCGAAGGTTCTTCTTCTGGATCGAGTCAAGTAGTCCTAATGTGGTGGGCAAGGCACTCATCCATGAAAGAGAGGCATACTCCATCACGCTACGGACCTGAGCCTTTCCTCAGGGCACCCAGTTTCTGTCCAGCTCTGAGTGATACCTTGGAGATGTGTTTTGCCCAGGTCAGCTTGCTGTCAATTGTGACACCCAGAATCTCCAGCTCCTCTTTTTCGGCCAGTTTGGTGTTGCCAAACATAAGATCCAGCTTAGTAGGGTTCCTCTTTCTTGAGATTGTCAGTGCCTTGCATTTCGATGGCTCAAAGGTCACATTCCATTTGTCTGCCCAGATCCTCATTCGCTCTAGGTCTCTGTTTAAGCTTGCTGTTACCGCCTTGGGATCATCTCTTGATGAGATCTCACAGTACAGAGTAGAGTCATCTGCGTAGAGGTAGAGGTTGTTTTCACATTCGTCGCCCAGATCGTCGATGAACACAGAGAACAGAAGTGGTCCCAGTATTGACCCTTGGGGCACTGACGCATTGATGGAGGAAGTACTTGATGACTGTCCAGAACTCCAGATAAGACAACTTTGATGGATCTGTCTGCGAGGTAGCTCTGATCCAAGTGAGAAGATTGCCTGAGACTCCTTTCGCTTCAAGTTATGAGCAGAGACCATTGTGCCACACCTTGTCAAATGCACCTTTGATGTCCAGGGCAATAAGTCGTACCTCTGTCCAGGCTGTTTGACCACTGTTGAGAGAGTATGGTGAGAATGTCAGCCGTGCTGTGGTGTGGCCTAAATCCAAACTGCCTATCCGATATCAGATGATTATCCAAGAGGTACTCCTGAAGTTGGTTCTGTACAGCTGCCTCCATAACCTTGCTGATGATGCAGAGAAGAGAGATGGGGCGGTACATAGGTGGATCTGACTTTGAGTCTCTCTTGTGAATAGGGATGACAGATGCAGTTTTCCATTGACTTGGAAAAACACTGTGTGAGAAGCAAAGCTCAAACAGCACGCTGAGTGGTCTTGCAAGTTCTGCACTGCACTCCTTCAGGACTCTGGCAGGGATTTCATCAGGGCCAGTAGCTTTGTCGGGTTGCAGATTCCTTAAGAGTTTTCTGACATCTTTGACCTTGAAAGCTATTCTATCTTTGGCGCATGATGTTGTACGCTGAACTTTGCATCAGGCGTAGGCTTTTAGTTTGACCAGGGAGTTGCTACTCAAGCAGCTCCCTAGTTTTACTATTTTAGGCCTACATGGTGAGCAGTCGAAGTCCGAACTGTTCGAGTGCCCTGGTTTCGTAGTTGATTCACTCATTAGGAAGCTCTGCATGCTTTATGCTGTATCGAATATCAAAGTTTAGCCTATAGAAGTACAGTAACCTAATGCTATTTTACTGTAACAAACCAGTCTATTTCAAACTTTTACAGATGCACCAGTCTTGTACTAACTGGAGTAAAGTATTTGAAATATTGTAACCGAGTCGACATTCTTTTACAGCTCAAGAAACTAATAGTGAATATATGTCTGATACATACTGACTCGTGTCACAAAAAGACAAACGCGAATGAGTGAAAAATTGACTGAAAATCTGAAATGATTACAACATTGGGTATCAAACGTATGGTCAAGTCCATCATTTGTGAACAATTGGTCTTTCAGCCAATTTAGGTATGAATTATATATAGACACAGTCACAACTTACTTTATATTTTATATTATATATAAATTTTAGTTATATATCAGGAGGGAAAGACAAAGCATTTTATGTCATATACCGGTACCATATATTAATATGTATATTTACTTATTATTGGGCTCCTGGCCACAGGCCCTTTAGGCGATCACAGAGCACTTGCCCTAGCTGCACCCCATCCTCCTAACCGGTGCACGTAAACCCTGTCCTTGCACCCCAGTGACCGGAGTGAACAATTAATTAATAGTTATTTCCATTGAAAAGTGACTTGCTGAACATTGGCCGTCAAAGCAAATAACCTTTTCTCTAACTCACGTCAGTTTATTGCTTTCCAGCGTACTGTACTCCAGAATTGATTATCCTGCTTTTGTTCCGAAAGGCTCCCAACGAAATGCCAAAAAGTCGGCAACGGGATTGGGGGGGGGGTTACCCAGTCCCACCATGGGGCTACCCCTGCACCTCATCACGACTGACTCGAATTACAACTCTAAACTTGATACTAGTCTACCAAAAATGTCCTTCGAAAATTGAACTGAAATTGGATGGAATTAAAAATAAAAAATACTAGCCAGGCTGTCTGCATGGATAATACTCTATACTATTGTGTGACCATATAAGCATACGGGCTCTAGTCAACCAGGAGGGACACTGGGGGAAGCTATTTTTCTTGCCACACTGAAAATTTAAAATTGCCCGGAAGTTCCTAGCACGATTAATTCATTTCAAACTTCGACGGCAATGAAGGACAAAGAGAACCATATATGCCTATGCCTAATTATAAGATCATTGAGCCATCACGAACAACTATTTTTTTTAGCTCTTGGGGAAAACTCCGAATAATCTTCCATTTGCCGATTCCTGAATCTGGGAAGTAAGGGGTGGGGGGAGGGCTTTCGTCTTGATCAGCAAGAATAGTGAACGGTCACCACAACAAGGGTGTATAGCTTGGGACTAGCAAGGGGAGAATTGTCAACCTTGTGAACATATGGGGGAGATGTGGGGGGGGGGGAGCCGGCAAACTAAAAAATACAGGGTAAACAGAGGGAAGGAAAGAGGTGAAAAAAGAAAGAGTGAAAGACAGATGAAGGGATAGAGGAAGAAAGTGAAGAAAATACAGCTTTATAACATCAAAAAATCAAAGGGGAAGGGTATAATGTTTCAAGGATGATGGAAAATAAGACACAACAGAATATGATTATGGTTTCTGATCTATTAGGCTTCTTCTCTCTACTGCTACCAGCATGTAAGTGACCACAGGGACACACAACTCATTAAGTAGTGATGACCTTTGACCCTTACTATGCCTAACTGTTATCTTGCCAAGAAATAAATACACCAGTGCATGAGAGCATGTTTTTACCTCCATGATGAGAGGAGGTGAGAGACAGGACTGATTGATCGTGTCGATAGGGGTGTTTGAAGTACATGTGATACAAGAAGATAGACGTAAAATGTAGCATCGTTTGAACAATACAAATGGGACCCCCCTCCCCACCCCCCCACGTTCAAATCATATCCCCTCCTGGCAACGGAAATGGACACCAGTATAAATAAACCGATACAGATATTTTTACCCGTTGTTAATCCGCAACTATTCCGGCTTGTTAAATCGTGTAGATTGACGGTTTGGCCGTCCTTTACTGTGTGTAGGCCTATATGCAATAATACAAAGCTGGCCATTCTTTGATCGTTTCTCCTTGATCGAATTTCCCCAACCTTGCCCGCCTTCATGTTTAGCAACCTTTCATGCTTCAAATCTCGATACTATGTAAAATACGTATGTAAACTCTGTGCTAACTACCAACCAACTTGAATATGCACAACACTGATCAACGTACAGTAAACAAACGTACATCACTCGCGGCCATAGCTTGCTGCACATACCTTTCACAGCCAGGTACAGCTACGATCAGGTGACCACTCAATAAAGTCATGTGAGTAATGGGTGACACGCAAAACCACTGAAATCAAAGCCCCCTATCTCTAAAAGTATACGAGCGCCCCCACCTTTAAATAAACTTAAGCAAAATAAATTATTTATGGAAAATGAATTTTAACCCCTCTAAATGCTACATCCTCTCAATTTCATCTAAAAAATGTTACAAAACAAAAAACACCCATCTACACCCTGTGCAACCAACCCCTAAAAGTTGTTGACTCTCACCCTTACCTTGGTGTTGAAATTGATAGCAAACTTAGATGGGATAAACAAATCAATAACATAACCAATAAATCAAACCGATTTCTTGGCCTTCTAAAACATAACCTCTCAAGCTGTCCCAAAGATGTTAAAACTACAACATACAAAACTCTTGTCAGGCCAGTATTCGATTGTGCTTCAGTAGTCTGGGACCCCTATCACCAGTGTGATGTGAATAAAGTAGAAGCTATTCAGAGAAGAGCAGCCATATTTTGTATGGCAGACTACTCTTATAAATCCAGTGTGACAAATATGCTTGAGGAATTAGATTGGCCCCAGCTAAAAACAAGAAGAATGCACACACCTCATGAATGCCTTATAAAGTCAATAATAATCTTGTATCAATTGATAAAGACAATCTAATCCCAACAAAAAGTTTATCACAAGAAATTAACAAGATCTTAACTTATAAGTTCCCTACGCTAGAAAAATATTATATAAATATTCCTTCTTCCTCCGCACCTTAAAAGATTGGAATGCTTTGCCATCAGACATTGTGCATGCAACTAGTCTAGACTGTTTCAAAGACAAGCTTTCTAAAGTTGTTTTGTTATAGATCTAATAACTTATAAATACTCTTACTCATACTTTGAAGCGCTCGGTAGGCATTTATGTCCTCTAGTAGGATATTTGCCGACTTAACCCATTCAGATTCAGAATCAGTGTCAAATTATTCTTTCCTCAAGCCTTGGCAATTACCAAACTTTTTTTTTAAAAGAAGCAAGAACATGGAGGGAGTAATATTTAATTTCTGTGAGTGTGACTGACTTGGCCATTAGGTTAAGCCAATATTGAGCCACTACTCCCAAAGTGAGACCCGAGGTGTTGCTCAAATTGCATTAGGCCTATTCGATGGACTTGCCTATTGAGATGTTGTAAGGACAGGATTTGGGGTTACCTTGGTCTGAATGGTTAGGTTTAGTCACTCAGTTACATGTGTAAGGGAAAAACTGCATGCATTAGCTCTTAGAATAAAGAAAATAGGAGAAATTATTTTGAAATAGCCTCTGCATTCAAGTTGATGTTTCCATCTTCCACTCTATAAAGTTTAGCTGTTTTTGCTCAGGCTGTGTGTATCAAAATTGTATCAAAAATTGTCAATGTAAGTTACACACACAACAGTCACAGTGTAAGTGCAACTAATTAGTATAACACTGAATGGGAGATTAGGAAATGCGGAAAGTAATAGTACTCCACAACACATGATGAATGCATAAGGTTTGAGTTGAATTGATATTAAACAGCAGTCTAACTGTTCCAGTATCAGGAATTAGGACTATAAACACAGATGATTCTAAGTGCTCAAAAACAAAAAGTTTGTTGGCCCTCTATGACTAACACATTCATTCAAAGATAGAAATATTGTGCAATGGGGCCAAATAAAGAAAATTCAAAATCATGACCTAACCCAGCCAATGTTCAAGAGAACCCTCTGCAGTTCAAAGGATCACTTCACAACATAAGCCACAGTGCAAGAGATATGTAAGAAATGATAAAACCTGGATCACTCTGATTGGCTATATGTGGGCAGGGACAGCATATTAATTTTCATGCCTCAAACATACATGCGATGATAAGTCACAGTGCCTGGCCATCATGAAAATGAAATAGATTGTGTACAGTTAAGGGGTGAAGTCCCTCGAACCAATCAGAACCAGTATGATGGCTTGGTTTACTGCCAGTAGTACAAAGATATCAAGACCTGGTAGTTGCCCTGGAAATATTAGAAGCCTTCAACAACAACTTCAGGTGTCAGGGAACAAAAGAGTACAAATAAAATAAAAGCAAGAATATCATTATATGCAACATAGGGGATTAACACAAGAAGTTAACATGTTGAAATATTGTTACCAGACTTCAACTATTTAATTTTCCTTTTGTTCCCTCAGTTGGTCTCTATTAAAACCGTAAACGTAGCTCAGCAGATCATACAGGATGGACGCAGATTTGTACGACGAGTTTGGCAACTACATCGGCCCTGAACTTGACAGTGATGATGAAGATGATGATGATAAGGACTTAGATGATGATGATGAAGATGTGGACCAAATAGATGATATGGTAGGTGATTGGTCACTCTTAGATGTAGAATGGGGGTGGGGGTAATTTGCCATGAACAAACAAACAAACAACACTTTAGCTATGCAGAACAATTATCTAGTTCACCATACTTATTCATTCTAAACTATCCAGCATGGGAATTTCCAGAAAAGAGAAAAAACAAATCAGGTGTTTAATGTGCATAATTACAATTTCTCTTCTGGTTACAGTAACAGTGCACAGAGAAAGTTTTTTGCTTTGTTTTTTATACAAGTTGGTTGAAACAAGGCACACTTTAGTACAATTTAGAGTATCAGCTACTCTGAACTTCTACTCCAACTCTTAGCCCAGCCAATCCCAGCCCCTCACCCTCAAGAAAGGGCTTTGATCCTAATTTGTAATACAACTCTGTTTCCTTTCTGTTCTTCTCATTGATAAAAGCATGCTGATGATCCGGCAATAGAAGATGGAGTCACAACTGTTGACATGGCAGATGAGCATTCTGTGGTTCTCCATGAAGATAAGAAATATTACCCAACAGCTGAGGAGGTTTATGGCCCTGACGTAGAGACCATTGTACATGAGGAGGATGCCCAACCCCTGACAGGTGACCCCAGCTGATGATTTTTAACCCACGCCAAACGTACAGCCCGGGAGAAACAAGTGGCCCATGATCTTACTCTAATTGGGCATGGTGGTCCTTAAGGCCTTGGATTCAAGGGCCGTGCTGGCCTATGCTGCACATTTGAGACTTTGGTTCTCACTGGCCCTTTGCTCTAACCAATGATTCTCTATGGCCCTCGTAGAAAATTAATTTCAAACCTGTGGTTTTGTTGATCACACCCAAGGTTCCAACCTAGGGAGTAGCAGGGATAGCACATCAAGAGAGGGTTGGACAGTTAGATATGTCTGAGTACATGCTCATTATACACAGAAAGCAAATATTGCATTAGAATTCAATTGTGTATTTTGAAATGAAAATCTAAGTACTGTAAACTAATTGACCACAGTACCTGTTTATGATATTGTTTGCTTCTTGTTAATATTGCCTTTGGTTTGTCTCCACAGAACCAATCATCAAACCAGTGAAGCCAAAGAAATTTGTATTGACAGAGCAGAAATTACCAACAACCGTTTATGAAATGGAGTAAGAAATTTCTTTTGATTGACTTCTAATCTTGAAAACTGTACTATCTGTTTGCAGTGAATGTCACAGTTGTTAATTGGTCTGTTTGTCGCATGCTGTGATTTCTGTCAGTCAAAGGCATGGAGGTCAAAGGCATGGAGGTCAAAGGCATGGAGGTCTGCAAGAGGTCTGGCTGCAGAAACTTCTTGACCATGTGTTTCTAGGTATCTTGGAATTCTGTAGTTTTGTCCTTTAACAATCTTAAGTTGTCCAAAACTGATATGGCACGACCAAGACTTGAAGATAGTCATTTGCTCAAAGGCTGTACTCTTTGAAAAAGTTATGAGTGACTTGGAGCTAATGTAGAAAAATATGGGACATAGTGTTACATTACCAAAGTTGTCATTTAAAAAACACCACAATATTATCCACAGCTGTTTTCCTGTGCTCTTGTGTAGGGTAAGCAGAGACTGTGTTTATGTGCCTTTGGTTAATACAACTTTCATTTTCTTGTGCAGATTCTTAGCAGACCTGATGGACCATCCGGACCTCATAAGGAACGTGACATTAGCCGGTCACCTTCATCATGGCAAGGTATGTCCTCTTTCCATCACTTGAAAACTTTTTTAAATACTACACAACGACAACAAAAACAAGAAGAAAAAGACAACATTCATGAGTTGACGTTTAAAGAGCTTTGTATGTGAATCTCTTGAATATACATGTATTAAGTTCTGTTTTGCATTGTTGTAATTTAGCATAAATTAGCATAATAATTATCTGTCAGTCTGATGCGAGTTCATGCGTTTCCTTGAAAGAATGGTCCAGAGGATTTTCATAGTTATCGCGAAGAAACCCAAAAGTGTTGTTTTGTATTTGTCGGATTAGCTTAGATTAAAATGATAAACCTCTGAACTATTCTATTCAATCGTTTTGTCGGTCGCTGTCAATTTAATTTGCTGAGAAGTATGTTGCTAACCCATGGACTTACCTTTATGATATTTTTTTACTGTGAAAGTTTAAGACGGATGCTTCACACAATAATATATTCAAACTCTTATAATATTTAAGTTAGTTTGTAGCCAATAAATAGTTTATAAATTATTCATTTTACCTGATTTCAGATAAAACCCAGGGTAAATACCTCATAACTTGTTATATTAAATTGTATGTGTGTGACCGTTTTTTCTTTCTTTCTGCAGACCTCTTTCGTAGATTGTATCATGGAGCAGACTCATCCAGATCTGGAACAGAATGACGAACTCCCGGTAAAACTTTCTTTTTAATAAGAACTAAAACAAGATATTGAAATTGTCCTCAAATGTGATGCTGCTTGGTTGTTTAAGGGTGTAAATATTCTCTGAATTTTAATTGCTGAATCTGTTCCATAATGGCCATTTGGTAACTACGATGCCCCCCCCCCTCACCACCACCATTACCTTCTTCTGTATTATTGATAATCTATCACATATCACATTCATGATTCTGCAAATCTGCAAATCAAAATAGATTTGCTTCATAATAATTCAAGTGCTGAATGGCTGCAAACAAAGACATGCAAAATGTCTGAATGCAAAGGATATAGCTCAACAGGTCAACGTATTTGGCTTGCCGTTAGTTTGATAAATTATTAGAGAAAATACTGCTACTGCTGCTTACTACTGCTAATACTTGAGATAGGTTTGGACAGTCTGAGGTCCTCCAACAAAGTATTTACTGAAAAGAGTTTTTTTTCCGTCTTCCTTTCTTTAGATAAGATACACAGACACTTTGTTTACAGAACAAGAGGTAAGATAAATTTCTCTTGTAAATTTTACCAAAAATAATAATTTCTTTCACAATTTAGTCACATTTGTTGTTATTTTTCACCAATGTTAATGCATGATTCCAATGTTCTCTTTAATTTTCACAGAGGTCTGTCATTGTATGTGATATTTTGTAATGATTGCATTATTGTTACTCACAGCATGATTCCAACGTTACCTTTTGTCTTTCACAGAGGGGTGTCAGTTTTAAAACTCAACCAGTGACTGTTGTTCTTCCTGACAGTAAAGGAAAACACTTCTTACTCAATATTATGGATTCACCAGGTGAACAAAGTTTCTTATACATTTTTTTCCACAAACAGAAAGTTACCTGAATAATTTATCTGAAAATAGCAAAAAGGGATACATATGAAAGTAAACATTTTCTGTGAAAAATACAACAGAGTAACAATTTCATATCAATGCACTTGTATGATAAAAGATATGTGATGTGTGATGCAAAAACAAGTCCAGCTGTTCACATGTTTTCTCATTTGTCTTGTATACTTGTAACAGGTGGATTATTTCCACTGGATTACTTTGGCCAGAACTATGCTTGAATTTAGCCTGCCCTCGCCATTATTCGCAGAGACAGTAATGTCTTATCTCCTCTCATGTAAACAGGTCATGTGAACTATTCTGATGAAGTCACAGCAGCGTACCGCATCTCAGACGGAGTTGTTATCTTCGTGGATGCCGCAGAGGGGCTGATGTTGAATACAGAGCGATTGATCAAGCATGCTGTCCAGGAAGGCCTGGCTGTCACCATCTGTATTAACAAAGTAGATCGATTGATTCTTGAGCTCAAGCTACCTCCTGCAGATGCTTACTACAAACTGAGACACGTTGTCACCGAAATCAATTCCCTGCTGAGGTTAGTGTTAACGTCAAACTGAGACATATTGTCACTGAAATCAATTCATTGCTGAGGTTAGTGTTAACTTCAAACTGAAACATGTCACTGAAATAAATTCATTGCTGAGGTCAGTGTTAACGTCAAACTGAGACATATGGTCACTGAAATTAATTCATTGCTGAGGTTTATGCTAAGTACAAACTGAGACATATTGTCACTGAAATCAATTCTCTGCTGAGGTTAGTGTTAAAGTCAAACTGAGACACGTCGTCACTGAAATCAATTCATTGCTGAGGTTAGTGTTAACATCAAACTGAGACATGTCACTGAAATCAATACTCTGCTGAGGTTAGTGTTAACTTCAAACTGAGACATGTCACTGAAATAAATTCTCTGCTGAAGTTAGTGTTAACGTCAAACTGAAACATGTCACTGAAATCAATTCATTGCTGAGGTTAGTGTGAACGTCAAACTGAGACATATGGTCACCGAAATCAATTCATTGCTGAGGTTTATGCTAACTTCAAACTGAGACATATTGTCACTGAAATAAATTCTCTGCTGAGGTTAGTGCTAATGTCAAACTGAGATATATGGTCATTGAAATCAATTCTCTGCTGAGGTTAGTGTTAACGTCAAACTGAGACATGCCACTGAAATAAATTCATTGCTGAGGTTTATGTTAACTTCAAACTGAGACATATTGTTGCTGAAATCATTTCTCTGCTGAGGTGAGTGTTAATGTCAAACTGAGACATGTCACTGAAATAAATTCATTGCTGAGGTTAGTGTTAACGTCTAACTGAGACATGTCACTGAAATAAATTCATTGCTGAGGTTAGTGTAAACGTCAAACTGAGACATGTCACTGAAATAAATTCATTGCTGAGGTAAGTGTTAACGTCAAACTGAGACATATGGTCACTGAAATAAATTCATTGCTGAGGTTAGTGTAAACGTCAAACTGAGACATGTCACTGAAATAAATTCATTGCTGAGGTTTATGTTAACGTCAAACTGAGACATATTGTCACTGAAATAAATTCATTGCTGAGGTTAGTGTTAACGTCAAACTGAGACATGTCACTGAAATAAATTCATTGCTGAGGTTAGTGTTAACGCCAAACTGAGACATATTGTCACTGAAATCAATTTATTGCTGAGGTTAGTGTTAACGTCAAACTGAGACATGTCACTGAAATAAATTAATTGCTGAGGTTAGTGTTAACGTCAAACTGAGACATATTGTCACTGAAATCAATTCATTGCTGAGGTTAGTGTTAACGTCAAACTGAGACATGTCACTGAAATCAATTCATTGCTGAGGTTAGTGTTAACGCCAAACTGAGACCTGTCACTGAAATCAATTCATTGCTGAGGTTAGTGTTAACGTCAAACTGAGACATGTCACTGAAATCAATTCATTGCTGAGGTTTATGTTAACTTCAAATCGAGACATCATCACTGAAATCAATTCGTTGCTGAGGTTAGTGTTAACGTCAAACTGAGACATGTGGTAACTGAAATCAATTCATTGCTGAGGTTTATACTAACTTCAAACTGAGACATATCATTGAGAAAAAGAATTCAACACTAAAACTTATGTTTAATTCCAATCTGTATTTTATCTGATTTTACACTACTTTTGTGTGATTTTTGGTTGGAGGATGGCCAGGGCACATCATTTTCAGTATTTTCTCGGTATACTTTTTGCCTTCAATATATTTGAGTGCAAGTGATGTTACATATAAAGTTTCTTTTGCTTTTCCCAGTACGTATTCTGAAGAAGCAGACCCATTGATTGTCAGCCCGCTCCTTGGAAACGTCTGCTTTGCTAGTGCTCAGTTTTGTTTCTGCTTCACACTGGAATCATTTGCACAGATCTACAGTGACACCTATGGAGGCTTTGACCACAAGGAACTAGCAAAGAGACTATGGGGAGATATGTACTTTGACCCAAAGTCGTGAGTTAATCTTAACCCTTCTTTTTTATATAATAAGGATAAGCAGTGCAACATGGATGAGTGTTGAACCTGATCAGGGATTCATTTGATTGGATATTATGTTGTAGATGCCTATCGTAGCAAGTATCGCCATAGCGACATGAGATCTTTACCTGTCAAACTGTTGTTGTCAACACATTTATATCTGCTCAGCTGATTAGAGTTCTCTCATTGTCTTCCTCTTTCCTCTTTTCAGGAGAAAGTTTGTCAAGAAGGCACCATCCAGTCAAGTCCAAAGGAGCTTTGTGGAGTTCATTCTAGAGCCAATGTACAAACTCTTCTCGCAGGTGTGTATAAAGATGAAGGGTACTAACTGGGTGGGGTTGAAGAGGGGCAGGAAGAGGTAGATTGCTTACATAAGTTTAAGGTGTCAGCTGAACCTCTTAAAATAGAGACCTTGATTGTGTATGGAAGAAAGTAACAATATCTAGGTTGAATGCATTCTCAGAGTTTAGACCGCTAAATATGATTTTAAGTCAGTCTGTAAATCCTGCCAACCTTTACTGTAACGTTATAAAGTAGATTATGCTATAGATTCTTTTGTGAGTCATAGCTTAACCACTCTCCTGCTATAGGCCATAGCTTAACTACTGTCCTGATGTGAGCCATGGCAAGAACCCTGTCCTGCCTTGAGCCATGGCAAGAACACTGTCCTGCAGTGAGCCATGGTAAGAACACTATCTTACTGTGAGCCCTGGCAGGAACACTGTCCTACTGTGAGACATGGCAAGAACACTGTCCTACTGTGAGTCATGGCAGGAACACTGTCCTACTGTGAGCCCTGGCAGGAACACTGTCCTACTGTGAGCCATGGCAGGAACACTGTCCTACTGTGAACCATGGCACGAACACTGTCCTACTGTGAGACATGGCATGAACACTATCTTACTGTGAGCCCTGGCAGGAACACTGTCCTACTGTGAGCCACTGCAGGAACACTGTCCTACTGTGAGCCATGGCAGGAACACTGTCCTACTGTGAGCCATTGCACAAACACTGTCCTACTGTGAACCATGGCAAGAACATTGTCCTACTGTCAGCCATGGCAGGAACACTGTCCTACTGTGAGCCACTGCAGGAACACTGTCCTACTGTGAACCATGGCACGAACACTGTCCTACTGTGAGACATGGCATGAACACTGTCCTACTGTGAGCCACTGCAGGAACACTGTCCTACTGTGAGCCATGGCAGGAACACTGTCCTACTGTGAACCATGGCAAGAACACAGTCCTACTGTGAACCATGGCACGAACACTGTCCTACTGTGAGACATGGCATGAACACTGTCCTACTGTGAGCCACTGCAGGAACACTGTCCTACTGTGAGCCATGGCAGGAACACTGTCCTACTGTGAACCATGGCAAGAACACAGTCCTACTGTGAACCATGGCACGAACACTGTCCTACTGTGAGACATGGCATGAACACTGTCCTACTGTGAGCCACTGCAGGAACACTGTCCTACTGTGAGCCATGGCAGGAACACTGTCCTACTGTGAGCCATGGCAGGAACACTGTCCTACTGTGAACCATGGCATGAACACTGTCCTGCTGTGAGCCATGGCATGAAAACACTGATATCTGATTGATTTCTGATTAATTGGCTTTTCTTCTTCTTCTTACAAGGTGGTTGGGGATGTGGACTCAAGTCTTCCTGGAGTACTCGGTGAGCTTGGTATTAGCCTCACTCGGGAAGAACTCAAGCTTAACATCAGACCGTTGTTGAGACTTGTCTCGCAAAGATTCTTCGGAGACTTCACAGGTTTGTCTTTTAAACAGCTTCTTGTGTTTTGTCATCGCAATAAAACTGACATATACATTACAGTGAAGTTACCAGAGGGTGGTGATAGACATTCTTGAGATATTTAAAAGTTTCATGCCAAATGCAACAGAAAATTCTTCCACATCATTTAGAAATTAGTAGTCAAAAGACTTAATCTCTGAAACCTAGATGTTTGTGTGTGTGTTTGGTGTGGCTGTGCATATTTGGGGGAGGGGGATTGTGGGCTTTGTCACTTTAATTTATATTACGAGAGAAAATATGAATTTTAAGTCAGTAAGCTAGAGGTGAATTTGTGTGATGTCATAAGAGAAACACTGTGTTTGAACGTCTGTTAGTATCGGCATACGTCTATATGTTTGGTTTTAATAAACATATTCTTTGTGAAATACTTATCAGTTTCAATCACTGCCCACATTAATGGAAAGAAAACACAACTTTGATGCAAGTCCAAACTTATATCCAAAAGACAATGTTACAGACTGAATATTTGTAATTTTTTTAATTTAATTGCTATGTGAATTTGCTTAGAGATTTTGAAAGTTTGCTTCCACCAGAAGGACATGGCTTATCTCTTCATATTTTCTGGACAGGTTTTGTGGATATGTGTGTGAAACATATATCATCACCGTTGAAGAATGCCAAGGCTAAGATCCAAACCACATACACAGGTCCTGTGGAGTCGGACCTTGGCGAATCTATGTGTGAGTGTGATCCAGAGGTGAGTGGTTATCATTTTATTTCACTTATTGCTATTGTCCTAAAATATAATGAAAGATTAACATACAGGACAGTAAGGACACAAAATGTGAAAGAACTCTTTAGATTCTGGTTAGCTTAAAACACAGCAACTCCCCCCCCAATAAAATACAAAACCAAAGAACAACAACACAAAACAAACATCAAGCATCCTTTGCATTTTCCAATTAGTTCACTACCTAACTGTAATCACAGAGGCTTTTGTTTAGGTTGTAACTGTCGCTTGGTATGTCGCTGTTAGTGTGTGCAAACAACCCTGTCTTCATTAATAAAGAAGTAATTTTACCATTTCACAAGCTTTGAGTAGCTTTCTAGAACTCCTGAACCAATCATCATCATTATTATCATGTTAATCATTCACCTGTACTTATCCTGTGGTGTGGTGTAATAAAGTTCAGTTAAATATTTAAAATGCACTTAATGCCACCATGTCTTATATTTGTTGTTACCCAGGGCCCTCTGATGCTTCATACCACAAAGATGTACAGTACAGAGGATGGTGTTAATTTTCATGCCTTTGGGAGGGTGATGAGTGGTACCCTTCATGCTAACCAAGAGGTTAGAGTCCTCGGAGAGAACTATACCATCGAAGATGAAGAGGATTCCAGAATAACTTACATAGGAAGACTCTGGATTTCAGAGGCTAGGTAAATGAAACTTTTTAAATTCTAACCTACGTGGTGAAGTAAAAGTTGAAAACCACTAAAACCTTTCAATGTCATATTCAAATGTTTTTGATAGTACAATAAAAACTGCTCAGGAAATCAAATGTTGCAGACTGAATCAAGTTCATTACTTACTTGTAACATATTCCTTCACTTAGAAGTCCCTTAGAAGATTGTGTATCAGTGTGCAATTGCAATGTTATGTATATTACTAGTGATATAAGTAAATGAATGACAGAAAATGACTTGGAAATTATATATTACATTTACAGAATGGAAAAAAGCAAAGAAATTTATGGCTAGCATGAGATTCGAACCAGTGACCTTTGGGTTACATTTCTAGTGCTCTAAAAAACGAGCTATCCAGCCCGTAGCTCAAAATTTGACATCACTGAGTCACATATGCTTGAATTTTTAATGGTTTTCTTTGATTATTAACAAATGTAAACTGCTACTTTTAGGAAGTGTGTGTTTCTTAAAGATGTAATTTTGAGTTTACTGTAAAACAACAGCTACAGAGTTACTGCAGGAGCAGCCAAGAGGTTAAAACCACAAAAACCTCTTAGTTAAATTGTAGGGTCTCCAATTATGCATTAATATTACTCATCTGGAATGTTTATTTGTGATGGCAATTGGCAGGTACAAAGTTGAGGTTAACAGAGTACCAGCGGGTAACTGGGTCCTGATTGAGGGCGTAGATGAACCCATCGTCAAGACAGCTACAATCACTGAAAGCCGTGGATTAGACGAGGTAAGTGTTTGATGTTCCTTGGCCGAGCTTTTACTTTGCGTAGTAACCTTCAGACTGATGCTTTTATCATCATCACAGCTGGTTTCAACATTTGGGGTTCAATAGAAATAAAACCTAGATTATACATGCATAGCACAATATGAAATAAGACAAGATAAGAACGTGGAATTTATTGTTAGTGCTTGTACAATGATACGTTGATTGCTGGATTATCAGCGCATAGTTGGAAGCATTATATTAATACAGAGCCATGAGTTTAAGTTGAGGTTCACTTTAAAACACTAGCTGTCTCAGAACTTTATCCTCTAGTGTTTGTTATGATTTCCTTTAGTGTAATTCCTTAAAAAGCTCTCAATATTTGTCCTCAGGTTTACATCTTCAGGCCGTTGAAATTTAACACGGCATCAGTGATAAAGATTGCTGTGGAGCCCGTCAACCCTTCCGAGCTGCCTAAAATGCTGGACGGTTTACGGAAAGTCAACAAGAGCTACCCACTAGTCACAACAAAGGTATTCTTGTTTTGTTGCAGTTGACTTATTCAGAATGAAAAATCATAATTTAAAAACGTGCATTTCGTAGCATTTCACAATTGCATTAATTGAATATTCTGAGTCAAAATATTAAAAGAAAGAAGTCGTTTTAAAGCTAACCACTGTCCACTGAATTATTTAGGCTAAATGTGGGATTTACTGAGTCACAGAATTCTTTTGTATCTTCATTCCTCCAATTTCATTCATTATTTTGCCGCAAGTAATTTACAGTTTTTGTGTATGATATGATTACTGTACAATAGCCTCGCATACGGAGAGCCAAACGTTCCATAAATGTCGAAAAAGAAAGTGAAGTGTCCAATTCGATATCAACATGTTACAATTCGATATCAGCATGTTACAATTCCATATTG
>JAIPMN010010624.1:0-39114 GCA_020650975.1 Apostichopus californicus
CTTGTCATTTTAAAATTTTCATCAGTTTCGTAACAATTTAAATTCAAAAAGTTGTCAGTATTTTGCATCCTCAGCTGCGAATTTTTTTATCGCCAGACATGCAAAAATAGCAAAATTTTCCGGGGGCTTTCGCCCCCTGGACCCCCACGAGGGGTTCCACCCCTTGACCCCACCGGGGTACTAAGGCGGGCCCCTGGACCCCACGCCATTATGCTCGCACGCTACGCATGCTCGATGTGTTCGCTGCGCGAACTACGGCGAGAAATCGGCAGTGTGTTCGCGGGAAATTGAACAAGGTTTTCCAACACTGGTTATTTATTTATTTTCAAGGGAACAGTTCATAACAAACTCAGATATTCGCTTTGAATATCCCCTCCATATATCTCTCTTTCTCCGTCCACTGTGTTAGACTAGACTTGCCAAGTTCCCTGTTGTCAATATGGGGCTCTGTTGTAAATAAAGTGATGAAGTTGAATAAAATGTATCTTCTCCTTATTGGAGTTCCTTTGGCCATCCCAAAAACATATAACCTACTTTACATGTTTCCACTGCAGGACGACCAAAATTTCAGCAGGACAACCAAAAATTGGTGAGCTGGTTGTCCTGGGGACAACCACTGAAATTTCTTAAATTTATACACTGTAAGTTGTTGTTTTTTTTCCCTAAAAGTCTAAATACAATATAAAACAGAGCAGAGAGGTTTGAGAAAGTACAATGTTACCTGGTTTGAGCAGAATGTAGCAATACTAAACAGAACCAATGCACCAAGAGATATATGGGTCCAAAAACGTAGCCAATCACGATAAACCCGCCTGAAATATCAAAATAAATGAGACTTTTCATCATTTCAAAAATTGACAAGTTGTAAGGAAAGATACTGCATATATGACATGAGATGAAAACAATGAGTTTTTAATATTAATTAACTTTTCCTTTTTCATTTATACACTTGCATACCTTCACTACAATATAGGGGTGGAGGAGGGGTGGAGTAGGGGTGGAAGAGGGGTGATGTAGGGGTGGTGTAGGGGTGGAGGAGGGGGGGGGAGGGAGAGAGGGTTTCATCATTGTTCTTTTGAAACAAAGGTGAAAGGTGAGAATATATTTACTTCATTGCCAAGATTCATCAGTTACTAAGGTTAATTTCTTCATTCAAATTTTAAAAATTAACTGAACAAACGCAAGTTCGAAAAGAAGATACATATTTCTGCCGCACTTACCACTCTGACAGTTCGTCTATATGCAAGAATCTGTTACGATACTCTCTGGGAAGCTCAAACTGGGATGGAATCGGGAACATGGCTTCGTAATAATCCTGCAGGACGGCTTTGACCATCTTAGCACCTTCGGCGTTGTGGTTGATATTGTCGTTCAGACACACAAACTTCCTGTCGGACGGACAGAATGACAGAACGAAAATGAACAACATGGAAGACTTGAATAAATCTCCCGCAACATTCGGACGAATAGATTTGAATAATTTAGCGAGTGGTATCATAAAGCCACTGAGTGTGTTCACCACAATTGTGTGTCAGCCATACAAATATCCACACAATAACATAACTGATACAAACAAACTGATTATAAATGCACCAATCATAAAACTGCTGCAAAGAGGTGGTACCAATCATCAGGCCTGAAGAGAGGAAGGCCTGAGTGGGGGGGACAGGGGGCCAGAGAGGGCAGCAGGGGGCTACAGCTTTGGACCTCAGGGAGAATAGAGAACCCCAGATATGAGATAAAGAATAGCATATTCTCATTTTCATAATAAACTTAAGGCAAAATAGAAAGCGCTACAAGGAGAGGCACTGATGTATTTTGTCTCGAGGGGGAGGGGGGGGGTGATTAATCTCATGACTCTACCAGTCATTGTCGATCTGTCAGTAAATTATGTACAATAAAACATGGACTTACAATGAATTCATCTTTATCATATCCACCATCGAGGAGGGGAAAGAGAAAATGGGTGATGGGGGGGGGGGGGTGACAAGTGTCTTAGATAAGGACTTACTTTGGGTTTTTTCTGACATCATCAAGTTGACCTATGACATGGGATACATTAGTTCTGATCATCTTAAAGGCAATCTCCTCCTCACCCATAATCTCATACCTGGAGAAGAAAAAAAGAAAAATGTGTAATGTCGCAAACGGTGAGATGTATTCTGGGTCCAAAAGGAACAGTGCATATAGATAATCTGTAATTATCTGATGATCGAGGGAAATATTACATCTAATAGATTGAGTACAGTTTGGTTTCCATGCCATCCGGGCATATCATGTTATATGTGGACAGCTCGGCTCTGCAGAAGCTTTATTTCTTTACCCACTTTTACGATTGTTTCAAGTCTCAACTCAAACCAATCTGTTCTGATACAAGTTAAGGATCCATCGTTTTTTCCCTCCATTTTTGCCTAATCCCTTGTTTAATTTTCCATTTGATTTCATTAAGCTTATTTATTTCTTGAATTTCTTATATTTTGTCTTTGCTTTGACTATTTATAATTTCATGTACCATGTTTTACTTAACTTTTCTCTCATCCCATTTTTAGTACCTTTGAGAAATATTACTTTATGCAAAGCTCTATATAAATATGTTGGTGGTTATTAAAGAGGAAGACAATTTTTGGTTAGCAAGAGATTCCAATGAGGAACCTCTTGAGTTACCAGCCCAGGGTTACATCCCAAAAATTTTTCTTTTTGCATTGCTTATCATTTCCGAGTGTTTCTTATTATTCATGACTATGTATGTATTTTAAATCCTCCTGCAAGCAGGAACTCGCAAAGGAACTCGCGAAGGAACTCGTGAACTCAACGATATATGTAAATATATCTTCTGTATCGCCACGACTACCAAAATTGTTAAAGGTAGGGAACTGATCAAACCGCAGCATTCCAAATTGACTGTGAGATAAAATAGCTTACTTGTACTTAGTTTGACCTTCGACACTGGCTTCCATCTTCTTGATCACAGGCCCACAGTTTAACATGAGTGCCTTGCTAACTTGAGGCTGCAGACATAAGGATGACAAATGATGATATTAAAGAATTTACAAAAACAGCAATCAGAAAGTGCTAGAGATGGTGAGATATGTACCAATTATAAAGCACTAATTGACATTGAACATGCATGGTTCATAAACTGATATACAAAAATGAGAAGTATGCACCAATCATAAGCTGCTATAGTTTTCGATATGCACCAATCATTAACTGTTACAGTTTTAGATATGCACATATCACAAACTGTTACAGTGCTAGATATGCACCAATCAAAATATGCTAAAGTTTTTGATATGCTCATATCATAACCTGCTACAGTTTTAGATATGCACATATCACAAACTGCTACAATGCTAGATATGCACCAATTATAAAATGCTACTGTTTTAGATATGCACATATCATTAACTGCTACAGTATAAAGATATGAATCAATTATAAAGGGCTACAGTTTTGATATGCACCAATCATAAACTGCTACAGTTTTAGATATGCCCATATCATTAGCTGCTACAGTGATAGATATGAATCAATTATTAAGTGCTACATTTTGATATCCACCAATCATAAACTGCTAGTTTTAGACATGCACATATCACAAACTGCTACAGTGCTAGATATGCACCAATTATGAAATGCTAGTTTTTGATATGCTCATATCATAACCTGCTACAGTGTTTCGATATGCACCAATCATAGACTGCTAAGTTTAAGATGAGCACCAATCATAAAATGCTACACTTTTGATATGCACCAATCACAAACTGCTGTAAGATATTCGATATGCACCAATCACAACAATCCATAGATAACAGATGCACCAATCATGAAGTCCTTCAATGAATTGGGTACACACCATTTCTTTGACGTAATACTCCTCAACCTTCTCCAGATCTGCCACGATTATATCCTCCTTGAAGAATTTGGAGCAGTTGATAATGGTCTTCTCCAAGCCTGAGAGAGTCTGTAAGTCCAGAGGCAGTTCGTACAGACGAGTCGCTAGGGTTCGTATCTCTCGGTCAGACAGTATGCTGTTTGTAGGAAGAAAACAACGCTCTTATGAAATGCTTACCAGCGTTGTGATGATTTTACTAAAAATACTGACTTTATATTAAACCAACAAATTATTGTTCCCAGTTTTCTCAATGCCTGGTAGCTGATATTATAGCCTGTCATGCAAGGGAGGGGGAGGGGAGGGGGGTTTAATGGATTTGGAGAAGTAATGGTGACAAGTCAACAGACTTGTGATCTATGGAATCCAACCCAGGTCAGATTATTACATTATGTCCTTTATCTCCATTTGCCTCTCTGCTCTTTGGTGTATAAATGGGGACCTGGGAGGTAACTTGTAAATAAAGTTGCAGGGCACCGTTTTGTGGCTGCATCCTTTGGGAAGTCTCCCCGAGGGACACATAGATCTGGTACCCATACTGGTTGAAAGTTCTATAAGCCTATAACAATTGCTGTTTGTTTACTGAACATCGACTGGCCTACATTTACAGAAGGTCACATGACTATCTCACCCGGATCCATCCGTGTCGAATTCATCGAAGACTTCGGATGCGTTGACCTCCTTGGGCGTACTCATCATGTAATACATATACGCAAATGAGAACTGCATGTCTTGGGAATGTCGGATACGATGTGAGGAGGTCAGGTCAAACTCCTCAGAGAATCTGGATATTTGGAAAAAAGAAAGATGAAAATGTTTCTTCGCAACGGCTACGGAGAGTGAACGATCGTCTAGTTTTCGTTACATTGCTGCCACCGAAATCTTCCGATAAATATTCTCAATTCCAGCTATATTTTTTAAAAGCGTGACATTTTTAAGTTCCGACATAAATTCAAAGTGTTCATAGTATTAAAGATTGAATGAATATACAAACTTCCATAATTGTTAAATGGTTCTGCAAATCGGTCAAGGCAAGACTGTCAGAAAGCAAATCTGTAGTAGCTTCAAAATCTCCCGCAGCAAGGCTGAATCAAGTGCAGTGAGGCTGCAGCCCCCTCAGCATCAGACTTTCAACAGAGTGCCTTAAAGTTTAAGCCCCTAAACAACACCAACACTTCAGGAGGCTTCAGCCCCCGCAGAGGGAGGGGGCCCCATGTTTAGGAACCCGGCGGCTAGAGGACTTGTGAGTAAATCAACATTGGAATTGTCCTCCTCTGGGGAACAGTCCAGTCACCAGGAACTATGTTTTATTTTTACTTTTTCATTTTTTTCTTAGCATAAGGGTGCATCCCGGCAGGGTGGGTTTGCCAGGTCTGGGTTAACCGCCCATTATTTTTCCTAAGAAGCTCCTTTCTTTCTTAAAGCTTCCAAATTTTTGTACTGCTTGTCTTCAACCTCATTTCTTACTTGAAATTGCTCGATTGTCTGATTTTCATCATCCAAAAAAAGTTCCAATTAACCTGCAGGAGCCGTGCCTTGCCCGGCTCGAACAGATCTTGCACTCTGACCACGCAACACCAACACTACATAAATGCAAACTGTACCCCACCTACATTTTGAAGGTACGGACCATCCATACCTCGGGTGAGGTGCAGAGGGGTGGGGGGGGGGGGGGGTGGTTTGAGGGGAGAAAGGGAGATGGTGATGGTGATGGTGTCTTGAGTCATTTTCCCTACGGTAACGTATCAAAATCTCGAAAAGCATGAACGTTTAACAAAATGAAATATAAAAGCTTACAGACCTGTGCATGGTATGAAATCAATTTTGAGACTTTATTCTCAATTTCATTCGGAATTATGAACAAAGCTTACTATTCACTTGTATACAAACCCACTACACAGATTAAACAAAAAAACTAAACACCAGAAAAAGAGTCACTTAATAGATAAATTAAGAGTACAATGAAAGTTGGAAAAGCAACCAAAAGTGAAGATTAAAAACTTACTCGTTTTGTAGTTCGTTCATGACATTGACGTCTACCATGTGCACCATGTGGGCGGGAACTTTACGAGCTATAAAACCAAATTTTTTGTTGAATAGTTTGTTGACGTATCGCAGGGAATTTCCGTAGGTATCCAAGAGTTTTCGACTTCGATGTCTTAGGTGTTGATAGTCGTCGAGTCTGTTTTCCTGTAAACATGAGTCAGAATATGTGCTTGAAACATGTAAATGATATTTCATAATATTTTACATAGGGATGCACCGGATATAAAAATTATCGAAAAGCAAGAAAGAGAATTAATTAACTAATTACTAGCTGGTTACATGTATGCAAAGAACCTGCCATTTTGATACAAACTAGTCGCCAGTCAAAACGGCCATCAATCCCAGAAATCTATGATAACAATTTGGCTTACAGGTTTTTACCCAAGACTAACCACTCCCACAATAATTCTTACATTTTCCTCTGGTTTATACAATATTTTTTGAAATTTGCAGAATTACTCACCTCTTGAAAACTGGTTGTCTCAAATTCCAAATTTTTTTTTTATGCTTGATATATTTTTTTACCACGGTAACATCTCTAAGAAAATGAAAATAAAACTGTTTTTTAAATTGGTGACTCACCTCACTATGATCACTCTTATTGGCAAATAAATTGGACCTTTCCCAGGGCAGGAAACTATTCTCCTTGGAATATTTCTCATTAATGTTCACCATCTCCTGGTTGAGCGGTTCCAGTCGGTCCTTCGTCTTACTCGCTCCCTTTTTGTAATCTTCTCCTCTGATGATAGCTAATTTCTCTTCTTTCGTGATTCCCTTCCCATCCGATATCTTCATTCGTAACAGCAAATCTTGTCCGAGGTTTGGAATCCTCCATTTTCCGATAGGTATGTCCTCATTTGAATTTTGAACTTCATTATCAAAGATGGCGGCGCTCCGTTTAGCATTTGATTTAGATTTATCTAAGAGAGTCTGGCTTTGCCCATTTTCCACCGAAAGTAATCTCCTTCTTTTGATGGTGTCCTTCATAATACCTTGGTTGTCATCATTTTTATTTGGACTAATTTCGATGCCTGCTCCCTCTTCTTTTTCATCGGCTGCACGTTCAGCCTCACCCTCGCCCTCTTTACCATTCACGACTACTTTATTCTGTGAGTCACCCTCGGGTATTCTCTCTTCTAATATTTTATGCTCCAGTTTCTCCTGAATGTCTTGATGGAGTTTTTGAAAATTAAATTCTGGTATGTATGGTTTTTGCATTGGCTGTTGGAATTGCACATTCTCTCTTTGTGGATTTTCAGGAACATTCAATGGTAGTCCAGGTTGTTGCTGTCCAACCATCTGCTGTTGTCCAGCTATTTGTTGTCCAGGTATTTGCTGTCCAACCAACTGCTGTTGTCCAGGTATTTGCTGTCCAAGCATCTGCTGTTGTCCAGGTATTTGCTGTCCAAGCATCTGCTGTTGTCCAGGTATTTGCTGTCCAACCATCTGCTGTTGTCCAGGTATTTGCTGTCCAAGCATCTGCTGTTGTCCAGGTATTTGCTGTCCAACCATCTGCTGTTGTCCAGGTATTTGCTGTCCAAACATCTGCTGTTGTCCAGCTTCTTGTCCCCCTATCTGTCCTTGTCTACCATTCAGTGGAATACCCTGTTGCTGTTGTTCAACCCTTTGGAGGACATTCTGTTGATCGACAGCTTTTAAGCCTTGAGACTGCAGTTGTTGAAGGGATTGTTGAAGCAGGCTCTGTTGTCTTGTATCATCTTGCAGACTTCTTTTCTGCTCTATATCCGGCTCAGCGGCACCGTTTGGCAACAGTTGCTTCAACTCTTCGTCCACCTGTTGGTGAAATCCAACACCACGGTCATCGACACCTTGACCTTGGTTGAAATGGACAGCTCCATCCAGGCCATCTTTGACCTCAACATTACCCTGGTTTGGTATACCCTGTAACGACTGCTCCTGACCAAGTCCCTCATGTCGTAAATTACCTTGGCCAGCGATTCCCACTTTACCATCATCTGGGACGAATTGTAGTTTATCTTGCTCCTTCTTTATCTGCGCTTCCAACTGTTCGTGTTTTTCGGCTCTTCTTTGAGCCAACTGTTCTTTCTGGTCATTGGTCAATTCTTTCTGTTCTTTTTCCTCTAACAGTTCATCCCCTTCCTCCTGCCCTGCCTCTCCTCGTTCTGCAACCAGTCTTCTCTGCTCATCAAAGTCGACTGATTGGATGTACTCGGTTAAAAGACGAGTCTTCTGCTGGTTGTAGCCTTTCTCTGTGAGGTCACCTACAGATAAAAATATATGGAAAAAAAACATAAAATGTTTTCATATCGGACAAAGAAAGAGTAAAACATTTTCTGTCTGTGAAGGTCTGTTTTTATTTCCCTTGTGTTTTTCTGGACCTCGCGACAAATTCACATCACGGTTCGTAAGTTTTTATTCCTTCTCTACAACCATACTTTCCTCTACACACTTACCTCTTTAAAAAAGTCCTTCGCACATAAATGGAAGACGACGGTTACATTTTCCTCGCCTTTTAAACTTCTATAATATTCTTCCGATACCGTCAAAATGAAGCAACATTCAAATAACTTTCATAAGTAGTTCAACTTTGTTTCACTTCATTTTCCTTTCCATAAAGATGAAAAAAACTTACCCTCCTGAAGTAACTTGTCTAATTCGGCCAGTTTGTCTTTAACATCCTCGTTTAAGAGTTCTTCCACAATCTCTGGAATCTGAGCTTTAATTTCAGCTTCTTCTCCTTCTTTGTCAATCTGTGGTTTCCTGCACAATTGATGAATATTCATGAAGGATCACTATGATGATAATGTTTTATTCATGAGATGACATAACAATGCACCCCAGATGGGACAATTGTTTTTTTTTCCTTGTCTATACTGCACTTTCATGTCCCGCTTCACGTTGCTTATAGAAATGCTTAAGTGTATATCAACAGATATTCACAAAACTAAACCCCCAAAATGCTTAAAATAGCTGACTTTACTTTTAAAAAACACTTTTTCTTTTTAAAATGAATTTGTGTGCAAAGACCACATCAAAAGTGATCAAGTTAGACTACAAAATGCCTTAGTTCTACTGTCATTTGAAACAATTCTTATTTTAATTCCGGTTTTTCTATTTGTACTGTTGCTGTAAAGCGCTTTGAGCCTTTGGGTATATAAATATGTTTATATATGCATGTATGTATTCTCACCTCCCCCCAATCCCACCCCCTTTCCCCACACACACCCCCTGATCAATTTAGACTACTAATGCCTTCTACTATCATATGAAACAATTCTCACCTCCACCCCCTAATCCACCCCCCCCTTCCCCCACACACACCTCCTGGGCATGTCACTCATTAACTAGCTGGCTTTTGGCAATTTAGAACCAACCTGTTTTGCTCTGGTATCATCTGGAATTTGTAAGGTGGTTCTGTTGCATTATCACCTGTTTTATCACTTTCAAGTATATCTTTGTTTGGTAAACCTACTGCAGTCTCCTCCACTGGCCTGGTATCTGCTTTAACCCGGAATGATACCTGTCAAAATTAAATCATTTCGATGAGAATAATGACAATCAAATTGATTACATGATCCCTGATCCTGTGGGTCCAATAGTCTTATCAGTAAAATGGCAAATCCAGATAAACCTTCATATGTATGGTAGACCTGAGATGTTAGTTAATGGTCCTCTCAAATACAGCCGATAATGGCAAAGAAATTTTATACTGCACTAATTCCCCTCACTAGCTGATGTCTAAAATCCCTTTACAGGCAAGTAAACCCAAATGTCATTTTTATACAACAGAGATGCATGAATTTAACCCCCCCCCCCTCATTCCTCCTCCCCCCCCCCACAACAACACCAACAACAACTAAGAAAATATTTTAGTCCACATGTTTAAAGAAAATTCTTCACTTTATGACTCTCAACTTGAACTATAAAACCTAGAAGATACTATTTGTACAAAGAATGAACGTCTCAGCTGTTAGAAGGAGCAAAACTGTTACCTCAGCTTTATGACTCTCAACTTAAACTATAAAACCTAGTAGATACTATTTGTACAAAGCATGAAAGTCTCGGCTGTTAGTTGGAGCAAGACTGTTACCTCAGCTTTATGACTCTCAACTTGAACTATAAAACCTAGTAGATACTATTTGTACAAAGAGTGAAAGTCTCGGCTGTTAGTAGGAGCAAGACTATTACCTCAGCGGGCTCCCCATCTGCATCTTTCCCGTTCACTCTGATCACAATCTCCGTCTCTGTAAAGTTCTTGTAGAGGAGGAGATGGACGGTCTTAAAGAGTTGAGCGATGGTAGCAGTCCTGACAATGCCGCTGGCTTGATAGTGTCCCTCTGCGATGCTACCGGCCTTTCCGAAGATTGGCGTGACATTGAAGAAGGCGACCTGAAGACCTTAGTGTTTGGAAATGAGGTAATGTATATCAAGAATCAGCCAGAGGAATGTTTTAATCATGTGACACCTTAGTGATTAGTTGACAATAGCAGAATGATGATAATCTGAAGGTAACCTGTAAACCTTAGTGTTTTGTAATAAATACCAAGAATCAAGCCAGAGGAATATTTTCATCATGTGACACAAATTAAAATGCTAACAGACCCACAAAAGGATTTTTTGACATTAACAGAAGATGATAACTGAACAACATTTGCCTCTCAGACATCGCGTCAAAAGTCGGATGCTGATGGGGGGGCTGCAGCCTCACTGCAGCGAGGCTGTGTAGTACATAATCTCTAGTATTCTGCATTTCAATTCATAATATTAATCATAATAATCTGCTGGTCGCAGAGATAATCATAATCTCTGTTTGTTTGATATTGATGCAGCTTTGCAGCTGCTGCAGCTTTCCTTACTTCACATTGTCTAAATATTCCAGTTTTTATATTTCACATAATTTTACTAAAAACATACAACAGTAATTCAGACAAAAACCACCATTCGCTCTCTCTGGAACGTTATAAACTATTTGTTTCTTGAACCCATCGTATGTAACTGCTTATTACGTAAGACATAATGTAATAATCTGTTACATACTGTATAAATATTGTAAAGTGTTATTACCTTTGGGTAGAGTGATGTTGACTGGACCGGTGATCTTCTCCGAGTAGAGTTTACCAAAGTTTGTAGTGCCACAGTCTCCAGCATCATAGCCACAATCCACATTGTTGCAAGACTACAAAAGGGACAAGAAAAACAAAAACTGATGGTAAATTATAATTAGTTCTGCTGTTAATAATCATTTCATGAAATCTGATCCAAATATTTGAATTACACAAATCACACCTGACGAGGGTAAATAGTTGTCACATCTTAGAAATTATAAACTTATTGTTCATGGATGTAATCAATTAATTTATTAATTAATTAATTGACCTTTAATTGCATATGATATTAGTTGAGGCATAGTATGTCGTAGGTAACTCTATGACAATGGGGAAAAACAATAGACATGAGAATTTAACGGAACTTTAACAAATCTGAAAAATTAATTTTACACAGGTGAAGGAATTGCATGTCATCTTAAAACATTGCAATTGCAGACCCCACAGTGGCTCTTCAACAGGAAAAAAGGTTTTTTTTAAGGTTGTAAATGAAGAAATAAAGGTTTTTAAAGGCTTCAAACATGAAAATAAAGGTTTTTAAAGGTCCAAAATGAAGTCAATTTGTAACATACTCACCATCTATGCCCATTTTTACATCATCTGTGGCCTTTATTTAAAACACCTGACTTACGTTAACTGTTGTTTGTGAGTCTGTTTTGTATCACTGCATGAATCATGCCTGGCTGTCCATCAAAACTTAATGGCCAATGGTTAGCATGACTGAATACAATTTTTCTACTCTAAACTAAATCTTTAAAATCTTTTTTTTTTAATTTAAATAAAAATAAAAGTTTTAAAAGAGTATTTTTGTAAATTAAAGAGCCATTTTTGAAATAAAGGTTATTTAATGGTTTAAAAGGTTTTGCTGGGAGGTCTGCAATCAATTCCAATGATCGTTAGACTGATTAACACTGACATTAATGGACTAATACTCACTGTGTCACAGTATTTGTCAGCAACCCATGAATTGGCACAGCCATTGCTACAGTACACTGGAAACAGAAAAAAACACAGAGTAATTTATTTGAACCAACAATTTTTAGTCTAGTCCAGGAGTCTTTTAAACCTTTCAATCATGTATAGCTTATAACATGACCGCAAGCATACAAACTAAGACATCTCCGGGCTACTTTCTTTTTTTCTTTGTTCACAAAATGAAGGACATGAGTGAGTGAGTAATAAATGATTTTATTGCTCAGTTATCCTCATAGTATTAATAGTATTAATTACATGTAAAATGCAAATTTTCAACATTTTCAAGTTTCTTTTTTACATCATAATTTTGAAAAGAAAGTTGTCAAGCCAAGCTGGTGACCTGCATTGTTAAGGCATTTCAGTATTGTTTTTCAATAAAATAGCATCGAAAAATTAATCACAATGAAGTCATCAAACTGTTTTTAACAAAAAAGACCTCTTGGGAAGAAAAACTTGAAGATTTCATGCTGCTGAATTCATATATTCAAGAATAACTAAACCCTAGAGTTCTTAAATCGTTAATCATGCAAACAATTAGCGCTGTTGTTCTTTACAAACACATATGTAGTATTCCATCTTATTTTGAAAGGGGTGCTGAGTTGATAGGGTGGTAGTATAATCCTTGATGACAGTGAACTTGTCACTATGTCTTATATGCAAATTAGACTAGGCCTAAGTAACTATACTGTGAAAGTGTTGCGGGCTCATGGTAGGCTACAGAGATATTTCATTGATCACAATGAGATGAGCAAACACTCTTGTTGATAGGTATCTGTTGTACCACTAATACAACATACCAGCGATATTTTCAGAGATTTTGGACATTTATTGGGGAAGGGGGTGGGCAAAGAATGTTATCTTGCAAACAGAGCCAGATGGTTAGAAAGTGAGTACAAGAACATAAGTATGGGTAAACTCGCCTTGATATGAGTACCAATGAGGGTACAAGACAGCTCTAAGCATGAGTAAAAGTACATAATCTTGTATCTATAATAGATTCCAAAATATCCCCCAAGCACAAGAATAACTGTGAATCCATGAGGGAGATTATCAGTACAGGTAAGTAATGTATGCTGGTAAGTAGAAGCACTGATAAACTATAAATCTGGCTTGTAGATAGAACCGCTACAATTACACTTCATTCTGTGATGGACTTCAGTCCTAGTCTATGTGTAGTTAAACCATAGAGTACAGACATCACTATTATGGGTGATGTTTAGGAGTGTTTAGGAGTGTTAGCTCAGTGGTTAACACCAGTGCCTTCCAATCATAAGGTCCCCGTTTCGAGTCACTCCAAGATTAATGTATGTCGTCCAGTTCCAGAGTTGTTGCCAATTGACAATTCATAATCATGGACGTTAAATATGAATCTTAGAGACTGACTTCGGTCAGCTTGCGGCTTTGATAAGCCAATGAGGCTTCTTCGCGAGTTCCTGCTTGCAGAAGGATCTAAAATACATACAATACACTTCATTCTGTGATGACCTTCAGTCCTAGTCTACGTGTAGCTAAACCATTATTAGCATTATACAGTGTCTACTTACAGCTATCAAGATTAGAATCGCCTCCACCACCCACTGCTGCACCTCCTACCGGACCCGGGGCGTCAACTCCTGATAAACAAAGAGAACAAAAAAAGACACTCCATACGTTTGACAATATGAACACAATGATAAAACTCTTCTTTGGATACATTTCATCTGAGTCTTCTTGAAACAACTAAATATAAAATCAGAAGCTCATGCAAACAATCCAACCCTTCCCCACACACCCTCCCCCAGACACAAATATGTCACTTGTAGTCTTGTATCCCTAATGTTATACCATCACATCGTACCATGTGTCATACAACATATCATACAATATCATATATCATAAACCGTACTGTATCATACCGTAACATATTGTACCATATCAAATCCCTTTGCACCACATTGCTTTGCACATCATCACATCGCACCACATCAGATAAAAATTGCATCACACCACAACAAAACACTTGACAAGGCATCGCACCACATTGCATCACACTACATCCATCGCAACATAGCTCTTGGTATCGCATCACACCACAAGCAATTGGCAACACATCGCACTGCATCTCATAACACTGTATTGCATCACGTCACATCACAGCCCTTTGTATTGCATAGCACTACATCACATCCACACCACTTTGCATCGCATCACACGACATCGCATCACACCACATGGCATGACATCACCCCACATCAGTTTGTATTGCATCAAACTGCATGGAATCACACCACTTTGCATCGCATCAAACTACATTGCATCGCACCACATAACGCCACACTGCATCGCATCACATCACATTCAAATCACATCATCTTAAGAAGAAGCAAGCATGATATCCACCTTCCCTCATAAAATCAACTTGCTGTTTTTCAATCTGTATGTTGTTTTCTTGTAGAATTTAACTCTACATACCTGTACAGTCGCCTCCATCCCAATCACACTCTGAGGTATTACAAGCCTTGTCACAGTAATTATCCTTGATCCAAGACGACGGACACCCCTCTGCACAATTTGGAACAGGCCAAGTCAAATAGACCTACATAATCAAATTTAAAAAAAAAAAAAAAGACATAAAATGCAAAAGTAATTTATGATCTTTTTTTTTGGTGTCAAGTATAAACAACAATCACCATTTTTTGTTGGCACATTCTGGCAATAATATACTAAACCTTCCTGCAAACATTTCTTAAATGAGTCTGTATGCAATTGATAAGTTTAGTTTCTTTATACAACAGAGTACAAGTTAACATATGGTGAAAAAAAGTATAATCTGCATAAATATACATTGAGAAATGCCTAACCCTGCTTGAAACAGATCAACTTTTGATTTCGTCAGTGATAATAGTCACAGGGACTGAAAACTTGATAATATTCAAACAAAACCAATTTGCAATTTCCACAAGAGCTCTGTCCTCTAACATCAAATTAGACCTTTTTTTATGAAAGAGTTCATGTTGGATAACCATCATCTTTGCATATTAACCAAAAATGCATGATTTTGGAATATTTTTATCGTAAGTTTGAAAGTTGACAGAATAAAAAATAAAATATAAAAAATAAAAAATAAAAAATAAAAAATAAAAAATAAAAAAATAAAAAAAAATAAAAAAAAAAATAAAAAATAAAAATAAAGAAAAAAAAAATAATAAAGAATAAAAACTAAAAACATTCCTCCTTTAATTTTTGTATCAGATCACCAATGTCAACAGATACGCTGAAACTTGATGGAAGAGGCAAAGAAGATGAAGTACCTTCTGGCCTCCTGCATGGGAGTAGAAATCATCCGGCCAAACGTCTTTACCGAACATCGTGTCGTCGTTTAGGTAAATGAATTTCTCCGACAGGCCTGGGATCCGATGCAGGTGACTCTCGATAGCAGGAGAGCTGAAACTTGGAAGGTGACTTTGATTGACAAAAATTTCCTGTAAAAGAATAATCAAAAGAGATAAAAAGAAAATCAGGAATTTTTTAAGAAGACCGCAAATTCCGAAATTAAAAATTGCGTTGTAGTGAGAGAAACAATACAATCAGTCACTGTTGTAGTTTTTTGAAAGAAATATGATATCGGATTTTTTGTTTTAGATTATTATTCAAATTTATACAGTGTATGCATGGAACACAATGAACCATTAAATGTGACAGTACTTTTAGAACATAAACACCAGAAAACAGACATAACTAACAAAAACGGAAATTATAAACAAACTTGGCAGGAGTGAAGAAATGGCTAAAATAGGGATTGATACCAACTAAAGGCTGGGTAGCTCGGTTGGTAAAGCACTGAACGGTTATTGGTTAAAATCCCATTCCAGCCAAAAAAATCTTATAGATGCTATAAAGTGAATATTAAAACTGCACGACTGGAAGCTGACCTGCTCATGGTACAGAGTTGCAGGAAATTACATTCCATACACTGCTTTCATTTGTGGAACCCGTTTACCTACAGATGATCTGTCACGTTTAATGAAATTAAAAGTGAATGCATGTTAAACAAACAGACAGACAGACTTACAGAATGAGAAACCAACGTGAGTCTTGAATTATCCAAGTTTATCCAGGCAGGTATCTGTCCATTTGTTACGATGTAGACTTGTCTGATCCAGGGTGCGTGCTTCTCCAGGGATCGTAGCGAGTACCGTAAAGCCTGTTTTGGATTTCAAAAATAGCTCATCGATATTTATCGATATTCTTTGAGTAGCAAAACTTGGTAAGAGTTTGATAAATTTTTCGGAGACCAAAGGCAAAAGGCACTCTGGTTTTTTTGGGAAATGAAAATGACCTTGAAAATAAATGATAAATGCTGCCAAATATGTAGGACTGCTGCCATGGAAACAAGTAATGTTCTGAGGTTTAGTCTCACAATATCTCATACAAGTATTGTATGTTTGGGAGGTTTGAAACAAATAAATATAGATTTCTGATGATACGAGTACTGTTCTTAATAATTACCTCGTTATCTTCGAATCTGTTTGGAGACATATCACCATCAAATTCCTGTAAACAAAGAATAAAGAAATGTAATGATACAATATTATTAAAATCATGGAAAGTAATTTTTTTAATTGGAACAGACTACCTGCTCCACAATTTTGCAAATTATGTAAAGCTTGAGGTACTTAGGATCAATAATTTAAATGAGGGAAAAACTTGAGCTTCCCCCTTTGAATGTTTGACTTATCTAAGTTCTCGTTACGAAACATTTGAATAATGCACATGCTCGATTCTCGTATCCCATTGGGTCATTACAATATTCAAGATATTGGGTTTAAACATGCTCATGTTACTATGGTAACCTGCAGATATAATATTGCTTCATAAATGTCATCCATCAATGTCGTTACATCTGTCATCCCAACTGCTTAAAGTTGACAACCGACACCGAATTCTCTCAAATATTCTTCGCCAAAAGTGACACGGCTGACTATGAATGGTTAATGTTCTTATTACGATTGTGTCATGCATGGTCTCACATCATGCATAAAGCCCTGCTGAAGAAGATGAATGTCACATAGATACACTAGATTAGCTTCTCTTCTTTTCTTATTCAATCGACTGATAAATATTTTAAGCATGATCCACACAGTAGGAACAACGAGGAGTGAAAGAGATCTGTTACATGTTAAGTCATGCGTGAAACAAGGCAGGTTGCCTTGAATGTGGCTGACAAGACAGCTAAGACCAGTACAGCTAGAAATATGGTCAGCTAGTGACCAGGACAGCTAGATGTATGGTCAGTTAGTGACCAGGACAGCTAGAAATATAGTCAGCTAGTGACCAGTGCAGCTAGAAATATAGTCAGCTAGTGACCAGTGCAGCTAGAAATATAGTCAGCTAGAGACCAGGACAGCTAGATATATGGTCAGCTATTGACCATGACAGCTAAAAATATGGTCACTTATTGTCCAGGACAGCTAAAAATATGCCAGCTAGTGACCAGGACAGCTGTAGTAACCTGGTAAGCTAGTGACCAGGACAGCTAGAAATATGGTCAGCTAGAGACCAGGACAGCTAGATATATGGTCAGCTAGTGACCAGGACAGCTAGAAATATGGTCAACTAGTGACCAGGACAGCTAGAAATATGGTCAGCTAGTAACCAGGACAGCTAGAAATATGGTCACCTATTGTAAAGGACAGCTAAAAATATGTCAGCTAGTGACCTGAACAGCTCGAAATATGGTCAGTTAGTGACCTGAACAGCAAGTAATATGGTCAGCTAGAGACCAGGACAGCTAAAAATATGTCAGCTAGTGACCAGAACAGCTAGAAATGTGGTCAGCTAGAGCCCGGGACAGCTGAAAATAAGGTCAGCTAGTGACCAGAACAGCTAAAATATGGTCACCTATTGTCCAGGGCAGCTACAAATATGCCAGCTAGTGACCAGGACAGCTAGATATATGGTCACCTATTGTCCAGGGCAGCTAGAAATATGGTCAACTAGTGACCAGGACAGCTAGATATATGGTCAGCTAGTGACCAGGACAGCTAGAAATATGGTCAGCTAGTGACCTGAACAGCGAGAAATATAGTCAACTAGTGACCAGGACAGCTAGAAATATGGTCAGCTAATGACCAGGACAGCTAGAAATATGGTCAGCTAGTGACCAGGATAGCTAAAGATTTGGTCAGTTAGAGACCAGGACAGCTAGATATATGGTCAGCTAGTGACCAGGACAGCTAAAAATATGGTCAGCTAGTGACCAGGACAGCTAGATATATTGTCACCTATTGTAGAGGACAGCTAGAAATATGTCAGCTAGAGACCAGGGCAGCTAAAAATATGGTCAGCTAGTGACCTGAACAGCTAGAAATGTGGTCAGCTAGTGACCAGGACAGCTAGAAATGTGGTCAGCTAGAGACCAGGACAGCTAGAAATATGGTCAGCTAGTGACCAGGACAGCTAGAAATATGTCAGCTAGTGACCAGGGCAGCTAAACTATGGTCAGTTAGTGACCAGGACAGCTAGCAATGTGGTCAACTAGTGACAAGGACTGCTAGAAATATGGTCAGCTAGTGACCTGGACAGCTAGAAATATGGTCACTTATGGTCAGCTAGAAATATGGTCAGCTAGAGACCGGGACAGCTACTAATATGGTCAGCTAATGACCAGGACAGCTGTAGTAACCTGGTAAGCTAGAGACCAGGAACTCTTGAATTGCAAAGATCCATACCAATAATTTGTTTATAATAAACGATCATGTAAAGTTGACCAGACCACAGATACATACTAAAACACACCTTTTAATGGAAAATATTAATAATACTTACCATCTCCAAATTCCACACCAGAAATGCTGAAACTAATTTAATCTCACTCTCGACAGTAGACTTTTCCGCCTGGCAGACAGAAAACAAACAGCACAGAGATATTTTAGCTATTGCTAGAATATCACAATAAAAGTCTCCTCACATTTTTTTTTATGATGACTACATAATGAAGTAGATGACACTAATAACAGTTTTCTCTTAGGGTGGGGGGGCTTCTCTTTTCTATTTCAAAATAACGTAATTCTAGGAGACAACACTGAAGTTTTGCCAATGGGATGCTAAACTTTAAATGGACTATACTTCTTAAAGTTTTACCTCAAATTTGTGCTACTCCTCACAATTTTAGATCCCCCACCAAATGTTATGATTATCAAATTGAGTGATGCTTACTTCTGTGATTATTGTATTCATATCTCCATCCTTAGATATCGTCAAAATGGCAGCACTGGACGGAATTCTAAGATCAACCTGTCAGGAGAAAAACGATAAATCATATAACCACTGATTGCATTACGTATAAAACAACTAACTGTAGAAAACATATCACCACTGATTGCATTACGCATACAACAACTAACTGTAGAAACAATATAGCCACTGATTGCATTACGCATACAACAACTAACTGTAGAAAACATATCACCACTGATTGCATTACGGTTACAACAACTAACGGTAGAAAACATTTAACCACAGACTGCATTACGGTTACAAAAACTAACTGTAGAAAACATATCACCACTGATTGCATTATGCATACAACAACTAATTGTAGAATACATATAACCACTGATTGCATTACGCATACAACAACTAATTGTAGAATACATATAACCACTGATTGCATTACTTTACAACAACTAACTGTAGAAAACATATAACCACTGACTGTGTAAGACATTTGTCCACTTCTTGGTTACAACATATCACCACTAATTTCATGCGGCATATAACAACTAACTGTATAAAACTGACTACTAATTTCATTAACCATCTGACTTGATTGTTTGCAACACAATACCACAGCTGACTGTGTACAACACACTACAACAGCTGTGTATTGCACACTATGACAGCTGACTGTGTACGACACACTACGACAGCTGAATGTGTACAACACACTACGACAGCTGACTGTGTACAACACACTACAACAGCTGACTGTGTACAACACATTACGACAGCTGACTGTATACGACACATTACAACAGCTGACTGTGTATGACACATTACAACAGCTGACTGTGTACAACACACTACGACAGCTGACTGTGTACGACACACTACAACAGCTGACTGTGTAAGACACACGACAGCTGACTGTGTACAACACATTACAACAGCCAACTGTGTACAACACATTACGACAGCTGACTGTGTACGACACATTACAACAGCTGTGTACGACACATTACAACAGCTGTGTATGACACATTAGGACAGCTAACTGTGTATGACACACGACAGCTGACTGTGTACAACACATTACAACAGCTGACTGTGTACGATACATTACAACAGCTGTGTACGACACATTACAACAGCTGACTGTGTACGACACATTACGACAGCTGACTATGTACGAAACACTACGACAGCCGACTGTGTACGACACACTACGACAGCCGACTGTGTACGACACATTACGACAGCCGACTGTGTACGACACACTACGACAGCTGACTGTGTACGACACATTACGACAGCTGACTGTGTACGACACATTACGATAGCTGACTGCGTACGACACACTACGATAGCTGGCTGTGTACGACACACTACGACAGCTGACTGTGTACGACACATTACGACAGCTGACTGTGTACGACACACTACGACAGCTGACTGTGTACGACACACTACGACAGCTGACTGTGTACGACACACTACGACAGCTGACTGTGTACGACACATTACGACAGCTGACTGTGTACGACACACTACGACAGCTGACTGTGTACGACACATTACGACCGCTGACTGTGTACGACACACTACGATAGCTGGCTGTGTACGACACACTACGACAGCTGCCTGTGTACGACACATTACGACAGCTGACTGTGTACGACACATTACGATAGCTGGCTGTGTACAACATATAAATACTGACTGCCACACATGACTACTGATTTTACAAGTAATGTCTACCTGATACAAACACATAATAAGCCAAAGATACTGTTAAAACATTTCTCTAGCAAAAGAAGCTACATTGCAATGACAAGTTTATACTTCACTCATCCAAATCGATTGAACCAAAAGAGCACTTTTTTGTGTCTCCTTTTCTTCCTCCTATATTTGCTGCCACCTACCCCTTTGTTAGGTCCCTTATGTATAATTTCTACCAAGTATCAAATATTTCGATATCTTACCTTACTAACAAATTCTATTTGAGCCTCGGGGACTTTAGACTTGACATTCTCTTCCGTAGAGTCTTTCTCCAGGCCTATCGCCATGACGATGTTATTCATCTTTAGTAACTTTTGATGTGTGCCATCTGTGGTCTGATAAAAGAGAGGAGAGATTGCAATTAGAATTTAAGACGAAAACCTGATATTGGAGGAGACTGAGTACGATTCATGACATGTGAAATTATTGATAAGATGAGGTCCCCTACATCACAAATATAATAATAATGAAGCAAAGTACGAAGGATGCTTTCAGGATTTTTAATCGGAGGGACAACCAGGAGATATATATTTTTTGCTTGTCTGGACTGCAAATTTTGTTGTCCCAAAAAATTGTAGCAAAATAACAAGGAATGACCAATATGTACACTATAGGAGATATGTGTAGGTTAGTTTGGTGATTAGAACAGCAACTTTGGGCCAGTAAACCCCCCCACCCCCCCCCCATCGGTTGAATCATAACAAGCCAACCATTATTTTGGTTTTATTTCAGTATCTCCAAATTTCTGTGCTGTCTGGGTGTCGTTGAAAAGAAAACAACTATTTACAACTAGAAAAGGGGGAAGGGGGGGGGGGTAATGTTGTCATACCTCAATGCATAATAGTAACTAAATGAAAGAAATATGTCGCGCATGCACCCCAGTTTTCCATCGGAGTAATATCACTGAACACCTACGATAAAAGTCACCTGTAAAGTTACGAACATTGTAAAACCTAGTAGGGTGAGGAGCAAGGAGCAACACCTTCATCAAGTTTTAGCACGCTTCCATTCGAGGCCGATGTTAATAATAACGATGACGTTTAAACTACCCGAACGAAGGGTTTAATTCCTAAGCTTTCTTTTTTATTCTTGAGTGTCATCTTTCTTTCGAGACTTACCAAAAATCCTCTCGATAGGGTGAAATTCTTCCCACGTATTTCCAACGTTGGGTTATTTTCTACAATCTTATTCACTGCAAAAAAAAAAAAAAAATAAGAAGGAAAAAAAAATGATAGATAATTAATATTGTTTTTCCACAGAGTCAGTATTGACCTCCATTTTTAACGATGATGTAATCATTCCTTTTGGCTTCCAGGGCCTCCTCAAGTTTCATAGCATACTAGTCATGTAGTGAATTTGACACCCAGGGTCCCAGGCCATGATATAAAATCCACATACCCGCTCAAATGTCTGCTCTTAGACTTGCCGATGAAGTTTTAAATTCATAAGCTCTCTTAAAGGAATAACAAAGGCAGGGATCAAAGACAATTCATATTATTCAGTATCGTAAAACCTCTCTAATATTCAATTTTTAAGTTAACCGCTTCCTGTTTGACTGAATAAGCTCGCTTTGAAAATTGGCTCCTAAGGCCTCACCACAATACACAGTAAGCTGCCATTGATTACGTAATACACTCCATATTGATGAGGTCAGAGAGAAACAACTCAATCGAGCAGTCGAACAGGAAACGGTTAACTTAAAATCAAATATTCAAGAGTTTTGAGATTACTGAATAATACAAGTTGTCTGTGATCCCTGCCTTCGTTATTCCTTTAAGTACTCTACAAAATGATTCCCCTCATGTAATCTCACTCAAGTTTCATATTCAAATTCAGTATATATCATACATGTATAAAGCTCAATACTACAGTCTACACAGAAAACAACATGTTGCAAGTTGTCCAATACTTTGCAAGGACAAATATAACCATTGGAGATAGCAAATCAGCAATCAACTCAGCTCTCCTTGCATGACTGGGCAAGAACATTTCTCCTATTGTTGCTTATTTTTCTTTCTTTCTTTAACGGAAAAAAAATTAATTGAATTTACTCTGTCAGGCTCGAAAATTTATCCGCCTGGAAGGTTGAAGAATCCAAATCACTTATAACACTGCCAAACACTGGTTCTAACTTAAAACCACTGTGGCTATTTCAAGTGACTTGCTTCTTTCAAAATAATCTACTCTTCACTAAATCATATCCAGTTACTACTGTAGAGCAATGTTTTGCACTAAGGTTATGAAAGTTTTATGTTATCTTCCCTCTCCCCCCCCCCCTTCAAAAAAAAGGACAGTAACCCATTAATTAACCCAATTTCTTATGCTAAGCTTGGCAGAGACTCTAAATATCTAATGTGGACTTAAACATGATACAATTTCTTTGAATATTTTGATGATGACAGTAGTTATTCTGCTAATCTCACCCAGCTCAGAAAAGAACAAAATTAATTGCCTTGATAGTTAGTTCTCTATACCATTCATGTCATTTTTCAAAGTGACTTTAAAAAATAAACAGTATTCTCTCTAAACATTTTTTAAACTTTCTTAGAGGTTCTCAATAGGTGCTTAATCTTCCTGAAACATTTATGAGTGTTTACTTACAGACCAAAGGGCCTCAGGGTGAGTAAATGCTTCTAGAGGGTTAACAGTACTTATAGATATATCCCTGTTGACCATTATTGACAGATATTTCACTTTCTAGCTTATTAAGGGTCAAACATAATAATGACCAATGCATGAGCATCCAAAGTTTACCCTCCGGAGTTACTTTCACTTTCACACCCAACATTTTCCAGACCTCACACAACATTCTGGAATTCTGATGAAAAGTAAACATACTCAAAATGAAACCAAAACTGTTAGCAAACTAAATAGTAAACAGGAAATAGGTTGAACTTAAACCAGGTTTTAGCACTGAATGTCTCACTCACACACATGCAAATACAATTACACAGTATGCACATGTGTACACACTCCTAGGTGTGTTTTACCATTCATTACTGGGGACCCCATTGTTATTTCCATTGTTCCACTTCCACATACCCTAACCTTAACAATAGAATTATTCTGAGGACATGATGATCTATTAAATGACATCTGAGGACAGGCGCATAGCGAGGAATTTGCCAAGGGAGGGGCAAAGCCCGTAGGAAAACTATCTAAGCTTAGCGCCACAATGAGTTGGCGTGAAGCGTTCACGAAAAGTTTGGCAGAAAATTCCTCCCAGATCGCTGGAAATGACACTTCCCAGGCCTTGTAAGTTGCATCTAAGCATTTTCTATTTTGAAATTACTAGTGATATTATAAAAAAAATATGCTATACTTATATCCCCCCCCTTCACCCCCCCCCCCTTTGGCTACGTGCCTGACTGAGGACTTGGAATTCTATTATTCAAGTCCTCAGTCTGAATGTTAACAAAATGCACAGTCATACACATACACACAAATACACCCATGTTTGTATTACATTCAGACCGAGGACCCCATTGTTTTTTCCATTGTTCAAATCCACGTACCCTAACCTTAACAATACCCCATAACAATAGAATTCTTCCGAGGACGTGGTGATTCTTTAGAAATCACAACCGAGGACCTGGAATTCTTTTGTTCAAGTCCTCGGTCAGAATACAAAACAAATGCACACGTACACACACACACACAAATACACAATGAAACCATAGACAACCTGCTGACATCTTATCAAGCATATTAAGCTGAAACAATGCACATCATTTGCCAGCCTTAGCAGGCTGCCTCTTCGATCTTCTAACTCTCTCCAGAGAACATTTTTTACACCATCCGCTATAAATTTCCCCTTTTATTAAATGGCATCCTGACAAAAACAACGCCGTGCCTCATATCATTACCACAAGCTACAAAAAATATTAAAAAAATAAAAACCCTATAAACATCAAATAAATTCATCTTGGGATGAAGACTACCACTTGGGAGACCAAATGGTGACAACCTTTATGAATAATTTTGTTATTGATTGTTGTCTGACCGGCGTGAAAACTTTGCAGTATTGACACCATACTTGAAGAGTTTTTGTGGTATTGAGTTGGAGATACAATAACACACATGTATGTAGAACAATTGCATTGAAATTATTTTTATTTAACTATAATTTACTAATTAACTATAATTCAACGTGCAGAGAGCTAATGAAAATTTGGATACAACAACTGAATTCTCCTTCGAGTCCTCTAGAGATGAGATGAGGTTTATTGCCGGGATACCAATGTCTGTTTGTAAATCTCATCCCCAAAATTTGAATTCTTAGCAGATGATGACAGACTTCAATGGTAAAATTATGGACTTGGAAATCATTGTAAATCATTATGTAGTGTATGTATTAGCATATCCATCACATATTAGAGGTATATATATGCCTTTCTCCAAAATTGGCAGGCTGAGCTGCTGTGAGAAACGTTTATACATAAATACATTGCATCTTAGCAACTTTTTTTTTTTACTAAAAGAAGAATTCAAATTTGGATACTACAATGTATCTGTGGCAATGTTAAAAGATAGTTGGGAATCTTTGAAAAGAATATTCACAAGGTGAAATGGCCATGGGAATAAATTAAATTGACCTGCCTTAGTATGTGACTGTAGGTAATGGGAGGTGGGGGAGAGGGGAGGGGGCAATTTGGAGAAACAGGGAGATGGAAGTACTGCAAAGGGTGTTGGAAGGATGGGGTGTTGGAAGGATGGGTGTTGTAGGGATGGGGTGTTGGAAGGATGGGTGTTGTAGGGATGGGTGTTGGAAGGATGGGGTGTTGGAAGGATGGGTGTTGTAGGAATGGGGTATTGGAAGGATGGGTGTTGTAGGGATGGGGTGGTGGAAGGATGGGTGTTGGAAGGATGGGTGTTGGAGGGATGGGGTGTTGAAAGGATGGGTGTTGGAAGGATGGGTGTTGGAAGGATGGGTGTTGTAGGGATGGGGTGGTGGAAGGATGGATGTTGGAAGGATGGGGTGTTGGAGTGATTGGGTGTTGGAAGGATGGGGTGTTGTAGGGATGGGTGTTGGAAGGATGGGTGTTGTAGGGATGGGGTGTTGGAAGGATGGGTGTTGGAGGGATGGGGTATTGGAAGGATGGGTGTTGCAAGGAGAGTGAAAGGGAAAGGGGAGGGGGAGGAGAACAGGAAATGGCAGCAGGAGAGAAATGGAACAATGGAAAGTTTGGGAATTAAGCTTTGAAGGGATGAGATTTTGAGGGAGAGGATATAAGGAGGGGAGTCGAGAGTGGGGGAAGGGAGAGGTGAAGTGAAGAGAAAATTTTGCAGGGAAGGGGAGTTTGATGGAGGAGTTTGAAGCGAGAGCTGGAAGAACTTGGGAGTTGGAAGAAAGGCAAGAGTTGGAGGGAAGGGGTGTTGGAGGGGAGTTGGAGGGAGCAGGTAGAGGGAGGAAGGGGTATAGGGAGGGAAGCTGGAGGGAGGGAAGCTGTAGGGAGAGTGAAATGGGAGGTTGGAGGGATGCGTAGAAGGAGGGACGGGGAATGAAAATCTTAAAAGTTAATCGAGCACTAAAGATGAAAAGGAGACCAAACACCCCACAAAGCTAGTAATAATAGCAGTAGCTGTGCTTACATGCAAACTCCCATCCTTCCCTCAAATATTTGGTGTTACTCTTTCCCAATGATGGAGACTTGATCATACCCTCCCAAAGAAAGTGGTCCCTTCCCATACTATTTGTAGCCCCCCCTGCCCCCCCCCCGAATATATTCCCCTCCTCCTTCACAAGATCACCTTGGTTCTTTGCTTTCCCCATATTAACTATTGGCCCTAACATTCCCTTGGACACTTGGTCCTTAAATAATGTATACCTTCACCACCCTCATCCCCTCCCCCGCCCCCCAAAAAATGTAATTGTTCACCCATTCTCAAACTCATAAACACATTTCTAGTCACTACACATTTAAAGCTACAGTCATTGAACAGCATAGTTATCACAGAGCTAACACTATTTTTATACTACTGTAATACAACAACAAAAAGTTCCAACTAATGCAAGTTCTAACACTGACATGACATTGATCCCCTTTTTAATTAGGATTATCAAATTTTAATTAATTTTTGGAAACATTATAACGAGTCATATGTTTCCAACAATATATATTAGGTGAAATTTTTTCAGCAATTTGTCCTTAGATAAATTAAAATTTCAATTATTCTCAAGGTGTGCCAGAATTATTCACCAAAAAGGGTCCACGAAAAGCAATCATTAGTATTCGGCTAAATTGATAAATTGTTTAAAGTGATAAATTATTTAAGTAAATGGTAGACAGAGAACTGACATAGTTACAGGAGAATGTCGTAAATAATTAAGGGAAAAGCACCATAAATATTTGGCTCATCAATCTGGCAGACACTTGAAGTAAATCACTATATATGATGAGCATTAAGACTGATTGATTGATAAGTAAATCAGATGTTTTGGACAGAAATAAGGTCATTATTCACAAAGCAAAGTAATAAATAAAGTACTTGCTATGCACGAGTTGACTGGTGGGAGATTCGCTACTGACAAGAGTTATCATCACCTGGGATCTAGGGGCTAATCTAGAACCAGAGGAGGGGACTCAATCTACCATGATATTGACAACTATGACCATGATAATTATGTTCTTATTGAACTAATCACAGAACAGAAAAGAAAAAAAAATCGCTCGGAAAATTCTCTTCTTTGCGTTCAATTTTATACGAGGCATCTTCATGCCAAGCGAGCGATCTGACCAAGCTTTATTTCTTGAGAAATTGTATTAACAGCAGTTTCATCATTTTGACACCAACTGACGTTAAATGACCTAAGTGACTGACTTCGGTCAGCTTGCGGCTTTGCTAAGCCAATGAGGCTTCTTCGCGAGTTCCTGCTTGATCTAAAATACATACATACAATACATACATACAAACACACATACACACATACATATATACATACATACAATTGGTTCATAGCTCTTTCACAACCTGTGGAAAAGTACTTTTGAATGGGTAATTCTTTTCAGGAAACTATATTATCATATTTCATACTTGGCCTCTGTTGAGACTGATAAATAAATCCCAGACGTCAGTTACTACTTAAATAATGTTGTCACCTCAACATCTTGAAAAATATCATCTCACTAAAACAATTTAAATTGGGAGGCCAGCGGCTTACCTTCCTCAATGGTCTTGAATTCAATTAGGGTTACTTTTTCCTCTTTGGCAGGAGCCTCGACTCCGACATCTGGAGATGTCTTGACTGAGAGGTTGAAAAGATTCAGAGCGGAGCTAAAAAATGGGTAAGTTTCCTTCAGGATGCTAAAGCTGAGGTTCTTAGGAAGGATTCCATCAATGACCAGATGATTGTAAAGCAGACAATGATCTAATTTACACATGTCAGAGCTGGAGAGAAGTGGAAAGACATTACACTTAATAAGGTTATAAAATATTCATAGCAGATGTCATGAATATGCAAAGTTCAAAGTGACTTGCTGACATAGATTCATGAGGCACTTCAAAGCACTTGTTCTGAGAGTTTGAACAGTATGGAAAGTCTACTTCTATAATTAGATAAAGGTTGAGAACTATTCATACTGTCAGTATGGTACAAGAGGACAGTATAGAGTGGTATTAGCATTGGAATCAGAGAAAGGTTAGGAACTGTTCATACTGTCAGTACCAGTGCTTTGAAGCATGATACGAGAAGACAGTACAGAGTGGTATTACCATTAGAATCCGACAAAGGTTAGGGCCTGTTCATACTGTCAGTACGAGTGCTTTGAAGCATGATATGAGAGAACAGTATAGAGTGGTATTAGCATGGGAAAATTGTCCCAAACTTTAATTCCCCCTGAACTATAATTCAAAACACATTACTAAAGACCATACAATTGTAGAGAAGTGATGTTATTGCAGATTTAATTGTCAGAATAATTGAGGAGCCTAAATGAAGAAATAGATGGAAAATGTTGAAGATGATCTTGTCACTTGTCGCCAGTAAATAAACAAGACTTCCACGTACTAACTCCAACACAAAAGACAATTGAAGAACACCAAAGCATTCCTACATTCATGAATATTCATAGTTGATTGTGACAATATTTTTGAATATATGATTATTCAACACAACAGCAAACTTTTAATGTAAATGTCGTCTATTTGTCAGTTGTTAGTCAGTTGTTTGTTAGTTAAATCAAGAGGTACGATAACGTATTGTTCAGTGCATATATCAATACCAAACAACGGACTGCAGAAATTATTCATACATTAATCATTATCACAGTATTAAAGCATTGAAGACTCGCCCCAAACCACGTGCTGCCATCTGAAAAAGTTAACTTTATGTTGCTTGCAAGTGACGTTTTGTTCGTGTCGCTACAAAATGCAGACAGTAATGAAACGTGATACCTTGTTATCTTTAGCTGGACCTGAGATGTCCATCGCTGTATCGTTATACACTTTGCTGTGGGTATTGACCACAGCTGTATGTACTGACTGTACACTAGTGTCTAATTACCGACGGTAGCAAGCTGTGTGTGTATTTTCTGGGATCGGTCTGGGTGTCTAACACTTCTGTTACACCTCATTCGAAACTAGGTCAGATTACCGGCATTAGACGTTTCTTTTTGCGCGAGTCTTCACACCCTTTAACCCGGTCAAAGAACATGTGTCCCTTCTTAAATCTAAGTGGTCTCCATGAAAGTGGTCTTCTGATAAGAACTTCGACAGAATACAGGAATGAATTTAGCCTGACACACTTGACCGGCAGTTTTCACATATATACAGTGTGGGCATTTGCCACCCTTTTGTTACAGGTAATGTAACCACCCAAGGTGCCAAGTCACGATGACTTGAGTGGCCAAGTCATAGCTGGAAGACAGTGATAGAGTTCTTTCCAGACAGGCAGAGCTAGAGTTCTACAGTTATGAGGACACAGGTGAGTTCAAAGGGGGGGGGGTGTAAATCTTTAACCCAGGGCAGTTTGTTTGGAATTGTTCATTCTTACCTGCTCTTATTGCCATCCTCAGGTGTTTCAAAGGTATGTTTATATTTCATGAGGTCTTCAATTAAAAGTGGATCGGATCCATTGACCCAGGTATAGACTGCATCGATTGGCATCGGCAGACACATTCTGCAAAGCAAAGCAACAATAAACACTTTCTTATTGTAGATATATGTCAATGTTAAAAACTAGCTCACTATAGATACTGCAAGATATGAAATATTTCAATTGAAGTTTCAACTTTCATGGTAAAATTTGCATTTCTGACTTTGATGAAAGTTACAAGTTTGTTTGGTAAAATTTTTTAAAAAGACTCATCTCCTCACCTATTCTGGAAGGCTTTTCCTGCTATGTTGTCATGGTAAATATTAAACAGCTGTGAATACTGGTCTCTGCTCCATTCCATCGTCATCTTTGGAAGAAAGAGAATTCATAATATTATAAAAGTTCACTTAAACCATACATCTTTATTCCAGGACTCAATAAGACAGCAGTTCTAAGTGCTGTACATGCACAGAGAAAGAGAATATTTTTCTTCTTGGTTGTCCAAGATATTCAAACTTAATTAAATTAGTAAAGTTAAAGGATGAATTAAAGATAAAAAGTAACAGCAGAAGTAAAAAACAAGCAGGAGAAACATTTTACTACTTTTTCAGGAATTAAGTGTATTTCTGTGCACTAAAACAATTTACTAACATCTCACACACAAGTAGTACAGAATGTGATTTCCAGTACAATGATTACTATAACTACCCTAAAAAAAGGCTCAAAGCTCATTAGATTTGTCCCTAATTTAAAAGGCTACTAAAGTACACTTTGCAAATCTTAAATTTTGGTCTGCCTTTATTTGGAGTAAGCTAATTAGGCTAAGGCAAGGTCTAATTTAGGCCTTGGCTAACTTAACTTAGGCTTTGGCTAAGTGAGACTTGTACTTTAAAAAGTATTTGCATTTTACTAATTGTCTAAGCCTATACTTTTCTTTTGACGCATAATTTCGGTAGCACTTCTTGATTCCATGATTTGCGTTACATGCAGCTATTTAAGCTAGCCTAGTTCTGTAGTTGCTACGTGGTTAGGCTAACATTGTTACGATGAAACGACACATCACAATCTTTAAATCTAACCTCGCCAAACTGGAACGCAGACACAATGATGAGGACGACACCTGCGAAAACCAGCAGTATACTGTACCGACTAGAAAGAAAAGTCAAAGTTTGTTTCTGAATCACTTTCCCAACATTCATGCTTAAAATGTATTCAGGTGCACGACCTGCGGATCCGGGTAGAAAAAAATCCAACGCTAAATAGGCAATGAGACGTTAAAATGGTGAAATAGTCAAAGGCTAGTTGAATTAACGAGTGAAGTAGGTCTTGCCACGGAGGCGGCCATGACAGTTTACTAGAGGGCGTGATTTGTATAAACAAACTCATGACACGGCCACATGATCGGTGCTCCCAATACACGACATAAAAGAAGGCAAACCTTTGTATTGAACCAGACACATGAGTGCCTAATATAACGGTCCTGTTGAGATACAAATTAATTAATTTAGCTATCAAATGAAGTGCAAAATGCGACAAAGGATATCTTGAGATGTGTTCCTCATTAAATTCAGTGGGGCCTCCTTAACTTTGAATTCAATCATGCCACGAATTAAGCGTCATGTTTCACACGAGTCGCACATTCAGTAACAGGTTAAAACAGATTTATTGCTAGTGCTAATAGCCTATGGGACGTGGGCGATATCATAGTTTAGGTCAAACATGGAGCTATAAACAGTTTACAGCTCCATGGGTCAAATATAATTCTCTCCTCATTCCCAATTGCGAGAATCTATTTATGCTTGGTTTTAGAACCTAAACAGTTCGTATACTTTGTTCGATCAAAAAATAATGGCTTCTCTAAGCAGTGAACCACCCAAACATCATTGGTCAGAACATCATAGTGACTCAGTCAACGCAAACGGCCCCACGTCTGACTGCAGTGTGTTCTAGAGGGAGCGATAACATAAACTCAGTGACTGACAGCCCCTTAAGATAATTTTGAATATTTTTTGTATACTTATTAAATAAAAAATCTATATAAATTACGCTTCATGTGCCGTCATGAAAAAAAAGTTTCATTTTTAAACGAAGAGCAAACCGTTCGTCGAGTTTTCAGCAAAATCGATTCGTCAGTTTTGCATTTTAAAACTTGCTACCCAGGCAATGAGGGAAACGCCGTGTCCAAAATAGGCAATGACATTTTATATTAGGTATAAAATCATTAATTACATGCGGTACATTAAAATGTTCCTTTCGTGCACTGACTCCAGATAGCTTAATTCAAGAAAAGTCATATTTGGCACCCGTTTGTATCAACTGTCCGATAAAAACTGGGCCATGGATTGAATGGCCCCTTTCTCCTTGCTCTAAGAGCCGTCCGGTAGCCTCATGCTGTTCTTAATTACAAAATCAAGCCAGCGTAAAACACTAGTCTTATATCACTAATGCAGTTCCGTCTCTTGTCATATAGGCTACTATATTCGTGACCCTTTTCAGCTCGACAAATTAGTAAACGCAAAATGAGGCTGTATAATTGTTTGTAAATATTTAAATTTTAAGTAGTAAAATACGTTTGAAACTCCTATGTAGAAATGATGTGGGGGAAAATTCCGTTAGAAGAAGGTTAGTCCATCTTTTATGTGATCTGATCAATTATTCCGGCTAGGATATTCTACAGAAGTATAGTAAACCAGCAACGTCCACAGCACAGTAACAGTTTCTGTTTAGAGTCATAGCGCCATCTATTTCAGAAGCGCGATCGCTTGTTGGTACACTATGGAAGAACCTCTGCTTTGCTGTAAATAGACTGTTGATGTGTTACGACCTCATGATCACCCAGTCGTAAGGGTTAGACCTTATGTTTACGGTAGAGGTATCTCTTTTGTTCATATGGTCTACAGTAACATTTATGACAATCCTATCGCGAACAGTTACGACAACACATATTTTCTTCCCACAAACTGATACACTGTCTTCCAACTTTCCAGGGTTGGTTAACTCGGTTCCCCTTTCTCCTGCTCTCTCACACAGCCGTATGAAAGTGAATAAAGAAGGAACAACAAAGAAAAAGAATTGGGAACTAATTAACATGATGATAAATATTGAAAATGACAGTAATCCAAGTGCATGCAGTAAAATATGAAATAGAAATGATAAAAGCAAATCTATAAAAGTTGTGTTCACCATGCTCATTAACCTGTCTGTATTCTGTGCGTGTTTTTGTCCCTTCTGTTACTGTTACTTGTCATTTAGCCTTTGAAGAAGATCCTGCTAGGATCGAAACGTCAGGCCAACTTACTTTTACACATTCTCCTACACAGGCTCTCTAGAAGATAAGCAGTTTGCTAACAGTTTTATTTTATTTTGATCTATAAAAGTAAACAGAAAAACGAAATGTCGCTTACAGTTCATATGCCATTTGTTTCGGCTATTTACATCAGAATATATCCGCAACTCTGACAGTCGCTGGCGAAATTACTACAAATATATATCTGATGAATATATTAAACTGATAGTTCAGGAGTATTGTAGGTTAATTTAATATCTGATTAAATGAAGTTTCTACCTGACTAACACATCGTGGTTTGACACTGCATGTATGGAGCAAACTTGTAGTAAGTCTATTCTGTTACTCGTATTAAAGTATCGGGGGGGGGGGGGATTCTTTAAGGGGAGCCGTCGGGCTTAATACTAAAAGAACACTCCCACTACGAGTTATTCCATGTAGAAGATATTAATGTTCCTTCACACGTTAGACTGAAGACTTGAGTAAGTCTAAATATGACATCATTTAGCCACATATCATTTACTTTTTTAATATTTTCTTTCTTTATGACAATGTTTATTTTCTGCAATGGAGATGGGATTTGCAAAAGCAGAAGCTAAACAATTTAAGTTCATCACGTGACCTAATATGGGCATGCATTGTAAGTCTCAGTATCCACTTTGTATATATTCACATTGAAAGTATGAAAATAAAATAAATTGAAATTAAAAAATAGAACATTTCACCCTCAAGTGGCACTTTATGAAGAATTGGTTACATGGTATAACTCCAAGAAAAGATGACTTCCCGATTAATCAAAACTACAGTATGAAATGTTTCCCCGAATGTTAACGAGGGCGGCATTGAAGAACTCAGCATTTTAATATATCTTAAAAAATCTTTAATAGTACTCAGTTGAATGTTCCTTTGGTAACTTCATTCTACCTAGCTGTTGAATATATTTTCTTACATCGACATACAGCGCAGACCCTACGATTTTGGTTAAAGTAACCTTTCTGATAAATTGCGGTCTGCCGTCACCTGGCCAAACGACGAAGTCTTCGGCTTTGAGTACAGTGGTTTTGTATGCTGCCCTGTTGGAGACGAATCTAACCGTATATAGTAATTGCCGACTTTGCGATACGCGTTGTAATCATTGCCGACTTTGCAAAGTCCGCGGTCTCCTTCACAATTTTACAAGGTCGGAAGAAGTAACTGCATAGTTTTCCTTTTCGGGAAACAAAAATGTATGTATGTAAGTATGTATGTATTTTAGATCCTCTTGCAAGCAGGAACTCGAGTAGAAGCCATCGTTGGCTTATCAAAGCCGCAAGCTGACCGAAGTCTGTCTCTTAGATTCATATTTAACGCCCATGATTATGAATTGTAAATTTTCAACAACTCTGTAACTGGACGACATATACATTAATCTTGGAGTGACTCGAACTCGGGACCTGATGATTGAAAGGCACCGGCGTTAACCACTGATAATAGCAGTAATTGTAATTACCGATAATATCCGAAAATTACCGATCGGTAATAGTAATTACCGACTTTGCGATCCGCGGTCCCACTCCCAATTTTACAAGGTCGGTAGAAGTGACTGTATAGTTTTCCTTTTCGGAAAAACAAAAATAGCAAAGAAACACACCCAACAAAACAATCGACAAAGCAAGTGCAAATTCTTGAACTGAGTCGACACATCATTATCATTTGGTACTCTAGAGTACATTATATCTGAAGAAGATCCTTATATAGGATCAAACGTCAGGCCAACTCAGGCGTGTAGCCAAGGGGGGGGGGGCGAAAGGGCGACCGGCACCCCCCCCCTCCCTTGAGCATATTTTTTATGACATCGCTAGTAATTTGGGATCTGGGAGGCATTTTCGGCCAAAATTTTCTTGCACGCTTCCCGCCAACTTGTGGTGGGGCTATGCTTAGATAGTTTGCCTACAGGCTTCGCCCATCCCTTGGCAAATTCCTCGCTACGCGCCTGGGCCAACTTACTATTAAACATTCTCTTACACAGGCTTTTTAGTGGATAAGCAGTTTGCTAAAATTATTGTTTAATTTTGATTTACATTATATCTCATAATATTTTACGACATTACCCAAAATGTCATTCTATTTCTCAAATATAATAATCCATACACTATACACTGAGATCATGAAATCCACATAAAATCATTCAAAGTTACTCTTAAACGGCTCTGGCTTACAGTCATAAATAATTTAAATAATGCACAGATGTTTAAGATTCCATCACATTATACAAACAAACTTTGCCAAATGTAAACAAATTTAATCGCACATCAATGTTCAACACGAGTGTACATTATTCATGATCGAATATTGATTCATACATCATAAATTATAATTTAAAATGAGATGGGAAATAATTATTCCTTGTTTGGTATGACATTCTGATCTGCAATATGTTTCTCGTGGTTGATCAAAGAGCCTTGCAAGATGCTAATACAGGCTGTACCCGGTATAATTAAGTACTGGCTGCAGACTAAACTGATAGAAAGGAATGCAAACTAAGTTATTTATCGATTCTTAAAAGTTAATCAATATACATTTTCTGAAGCCGTTGAAGACCAGTGCAAACATAGCGATACAATGATTTAGCATGGCAATACCTATACACTGATGGAACCTTAAAACGTTAACAAAATAATACTAATATGTTTAGACGTCAACCTATCATTAAATGTATCATGCGAGAAAGCGAAATAACCTAAGAAAGGTTTCCAATGTATGGGAAATGTTGGCAGACAGTAATGGCGCAATGATCAGATTACAATGTCACGCTTTCTATTTCCATAGCAACGCTCCCCAAGTGTGTACTCAGCTCCAAAATACACACGGCAACGAGGGGAGGGGCTTAAACGTCATGTGAACCAGTCCATGAATAGAATTGACACTGCATGGATTATATATAGAAAGGGCTATTGTTTGATCTAAATGGTGACGTAACAGAACGTTCTTATACGATTTGGGTCATTTTGGAATTGTTGTAAAGAAATCACCGTGACGAAGTATTAGTTTTGTTAGTTCCGTCAAGAGACATACATAGCACTTAACCAGGAATTTTTGGCAACAGAAGGATATCGTTCGTGAGACCGGCGTTTACCACAGAATTCGACGATTGTTGTATGATTAGCAGTATACAGAGTATTACAGAGCATTTTACAATTTCCAAGGTAAGGTTGCTATCGCTACGTATACCCAGTATAGGCATATCGCTTGTACTCGTTTTCGTTTGTAGTTTGTTGTAGATTGTATTTTGCTCTCAGTGGCTTCGATCTATAAGGTTTTTAAGCTGCTAATTTACAGAGCGTATACATTCGAGGTACTCGTAGTAAGTCCGGCCCGTACACGGACTCAATTGCCAGATTCTGTACTCCTCCCTCTTGGATTTGTACTCACGTTCGGAGCATTTTTAGAAATCAAGTAAATATGTTATTGTAAGTTTCATTAGGTCTACTCGTACTCATTCCAATAGGAATTGTATCATATTGTACGAGGTACCCGTACTCATACTGCTGTACGTAGTATTTAAAGTCTGGTAATACACTCCCCTATTAAGCCGGTGTATTTCAACCAGGCTTGTAAAATTACACTTTAAAGAATAGCAAAACAGAACGAATAAAGAAAGGTTAGTTATTTGGCTATGACTTTAAGATATATACTTGTTGTATGGTATATTAGCGATGCATAGTAAGGATTTGCGTGTTGCGTTCATCCATGCATGTATGTATTATAGTGTTAGGCCTCTATATAGTTTTGTATGATCTAGGTATAAAACCAGCCTTGTCGTTGTGGTAGAACAATACAGGCCTAATAACTTGAGAGTCAACCTGAAGTTGCGTATATCAGAACGTCCATAATATACCTCAACAACAGAGACTGCACATGTGTAGACCAAACAGAGTGGTGCAGTGGCGGAGCTAGGAGTATTGGTCAAGGGGGGGGGGGGCGAGAATGGTCTGTAGGGCGCTTTCGATACTATCTAAGCGGAGCGCCACCACAGGTTGGCGCGGAGCGTACATAATTTTTTTTGACTAAAGATACTTCCTAGATCGCCGGAAATGACCCTTTCCTGGCCTTGCTAATTTGCAGATAAACGAAGATTCAATAGGTGTCATCGCCAACATAATGTGACAAATGTCAATAGGTAGATGAGAGCGCAATAAAAAAGTAAATAATCGCGAATGAGTAAAAAGTGGTAAAAAGCTGAAAAGGGCGCCAGCAGTCCGTCAGGGGGGGGGGCTTCCGCCCCCTGACTGCTGTATGGACGCTCCGCCACTGGAGTGGTGACACCGTGCTGGAGAGGGCCGAAAGTTACTGAGAATTCATAAGTGGGTGTGGGAGGGGGATTAAAGAGGGGTCTTTTGTCCCTGTACCAGGGGCGTAAAGAAGGTATTTCTGATAACCCTTACAAGAGTTGCAAAGACGTGGCCCTAGGGTTCCTAACAATGATACGGAAAGATTAAACTTGTGCAAGCGTATAACGTGCTTAGTGAGAACATAACACAAGAGAACAAGGAAGTGGCTTCTTTCTCAACTTACCAAGAAAAAAGAATAATTCGATCACGTAGGGATAATCCTATAGTAGCATAGGAAGAACTATAATGCATAGTGACGTAATATTACGTCACTGAACATAAAGCGTTACAGGCATAATTGTGCTGGGGATTGCAGATAGAGCTCCCTGAGTGAGGGGGGGGGGGGATCAGGTGACCCAGAACGCCCTGGTATTGATCTTCAAGAACATATGTACATATCAGAGACAGAGGGAGGGGGATGAGGGTGTATTACTCTGAAATTCCCAGCTGATCAAAGCTTCACTGAATGTGTATGAAAAGCCAAAACCGTGACCAATAATCAAAGCTTAATCGTTTTGATGCCACTCTCAGAGACCGTAACTAGGCGACCAGGACGTTAACCAGCTGTTACGTACAATTCTATATAGGCAAATATTTATTACTATTGGGGTGAATACAACACTAATTAGCTAATTCCAATACATATACATATACCAGTCAAGTATACTTAACGACATTATTCTGATTCTGAGACCAGAATACAATTTCATTTCGAAGAAGAAAAAAGAGCAAATACAATACATTTTCCTGCTGGAAGAGAACTTCATACACAATAGTAATGAGAAGTCCTTCCATGGACCAGCTGACCATTGTTATATTGACCAGCTGACCATTGGTATAATCAAACTAGATCCGAAGAAATGCCAAACCAGGTCTTTAGATACTTCCATTGTTGTCAGTGTTATGTTCGATAGAAAATCAATGACCATGCAATCTTTGTATAATGACGTCACCAGTTTCCAGAATAAAGGACTACTATATCAAAGGAGGAAAGTTTAAAGTCCCTTTTATCGCCCTTGGTTGTCAATTTCCAGAGATTTTGCAAACTCATTAACTATTCTTTACTTACATTAAGGTTACAATTGATAACCTATGGCGTTTTTCTATACATGCATGTTATACATAATGAAGTCCAATGAGCGACTTGTAAATTATTCTTTTCAAATCGGTACTATTCATCGGAAATGGCCAATCGAAAACTGAAAAAAATGTTTTTAATGTCTCTTCATTACTCGAGATTAACCTTGACTGGCTATATACTTAGATAAGTTTCATTATGGGATTGTAAACCTAAATCACATAGAAATTTGACCAATACCGATGCAAAAAAAATTGTCCGAAAAGAAACTTTCTTAAGCTAGATATGAATGTAATAATTCGGCAATATGATGGGTGTCCAGTGGCGTAGGAAAGTACTTTTGAGTGGGGGGGGGGGCTGAAGACTG
>JAIPMN010010624.1:45401-74146 GCA_020650975.1 Apostichopus californicus
ATCAAATTGAAACTGTACAACCGTTTGACCGGGTGGGGGGGGGGGGTAGATGGAAACAAAAACTTAAAGGAGGGGAGATAAGAGGTTTACAATATTTGTGTCCTGTAACCTGGGAAGTTTTGGTACACACGGTGGTGGCCACATTTGGGGGCAGACTTTGCTGGAGGAGGGTTGGGGGTATACGTGCCTAGGTTATGCCAACCTTGATAGAGTTTGTAGTCTCTCACATTTAAGATGACACGAGTTCGAACAGACAGGAAATATTCATCACAATATGTATTTTCAAATGATCCGAATCATTTTTCAAAAGTTTGACATGTTGTTCCCTTTGTCTTTCCTCTCGCAGTATTTGATCATATTGTTCGTGATTATCGGCGCTCAAGTAGCTGTCTGTGCAGTGGTATATGCATACAGAAGTCAGGTGAGTACTCCCTCTATAAAGTGACGTCAGAGTAATCAAGTCTATGCTGTTTCTAACGGAAGTCGTGTGTAGCCATATTTGGCCTTGACAAGGACGGGACATTTAAATTTGCTTACAAAAGCACAAAAAATATTTAAAAAATAAATATAATAATCATAATTAAAACAAAAAACCATTTAGCAGTAAAATATTCAAATATAAATGGACACAAAATTCAATACTTCATGGGTATTTGAAACGTGAAAATAATAAAAAAGATCATTTAATAATGCATGTACAGTACTCCGTGTGTAAGTGTATTTTTACATTACCATTGAAATGCAGCTAAAATTAATTCTTAAACATGAAAAGAATTGTGTCTGCGTATAAAGGCTGTAGCGTGTGACCTCCCCCCCTCCTCCCCACTAGATTTGTATAAACTCGTAATTCCATTGTAGGGCCTACGTTGCTATCTTGCGGAGATTAACAAAAAGCAGTCTTTTATGGAGTTCATATTTTTTCTCGGTTAGTTGTAAGTTTAAGATATCTTAGAAGTTGTACTACAGTGTGTGGAGGACTATTATGTAATTATTGCCCTCTTAGGGATGACACACACTCTCTATACATAAACTGGATCAATTACTTATCTGGAATATTTTACTTAAGCTTCACTCCCGACTGCCAACACCCCTCACGCCCCCTCTCACCAATTCACCCCCCCCCCCTACCATATGGATATTAGCCCTCTTCGCAATTTCTGTTTCCCATCTTTAATCAACTTGCTTTCTTGATTTAATCAACTTGCTTTCTCTGTTAGGTGAATGAGTTCGTGACGTCACAGCTTCAGGAAACCTTAGAGGACTATGAAGCAGAGAATGGAACGGACAGTTACAGTGTTGGCTGGAACTCGATGCAAATCTTCGTAAGTTTTTTCCTATAGTTGCTATGACAACGATGTTTCGTTGAATAAAGATTTTATATTTTGCTAAACGTTCTTCTGACCATGTATACATCTTTATCATTTTGTTTCTATATGGCCAACACTGTACTTCAAATCATTTATTCAAACATTGGGTTGCGATGGGCCTTGTTTGATCGTCTTAATTCTGATTGGTTGATATGATCTAAGATATCAAGAAGGAATGGCAGAGCATAATTTCACATAATTTCTATTATTTCTTTGCAATTATTTCTTTTTTAATTTATCTTTTTTTTCAGTTTGAATGTTGTGGAACCAACAACTACACCGACTGGGCCAGTACAACATGGGGCGGCGATTCTTCCATCTTCAAATACCATAGTGGTGCTGCTTATCCAATCACGTGCTGTGCCGTAAGTAACCAAGGCAACTTACAAGGGTATAAATGGACTAATAATGGAATGTACCACCACTTGGGGTACACCTTTGTTAACGTAAAACTCTCAAAAGAGCTTTGACATAGCCACATGGAGGGAGCTAAACTGTACCTCACCTCTCATGCACGCATTCACGAAATGTTTCGAAAATTGCGCGCAAAATTCATCCCTTGCGACTCTGTAAAATTAATGCAACACGCATTCACTATGACACTTTTATTTATACATCTAGTCTACACTTTCTCGTTTACTGCTTAATAAATGATCCAGATAATGTAGGTTCTTCAGAGATTCACTGTTGCTAAGGCTTGGTGATTGTAGCCTGCAAGATGGCGGAGGTAATACACGTGACCTATAAAGGTCATCAGTTTAAATTCCAAATATGCTAGAAGTCAAAACAATGGTCACTGATGTTGCCAATTAGGATGTTCAACAAAGCATTTTACTGTCACTCTCATAGGGTATTTCAGGGATGTGCCCACGCTGGGCGGCCCCACCCAGCACTAAACATGACCGCCCAGCACTATTTTCATCTAAAATCCCGACATTCCTAACAATATATTCAACATAAATTGGGCCTAGCCTATGCCAAAATCATACAGACGAATAATGCATCAGTTACGCATGCGAGAAACATTACTTACGGCTCTCAATCGGTCCCTTGTAAAATCTCTTTGAAACAAACTATTAACTTTTACCAGGTACGTAATATATTTTACTAAAAAAAAAATTGTTTAAATGTAAATTGTTAGCAAATTTAGTACTTATGTATGTGCACGCTTAAAAAGCTACACAAGTGCCAGGTTTTGGCATCTGAGCACCTTCAAAAATCGAAAAATTTCTCCAAGGGGAGGGAGAAACCCTTAGACCCCTCCCCCAGGACGGCGATCAGTATACCCGGCACTCAGGAAATCCTGGGCACATCCCTTGTATTTGCTCCTCTCTTGGACATTTAATATTCTAAGTGAATCCTTTTATACGAGTTTAGTTGTAGGGCGGAGGAGTGGGGGGGGGGGGGACCTCCCGGGTAGTACGTTGAAACCGTCTAGCATTTGTTAGCCTGCTACTATTTCTGGGTAATACTGATAACTTATGAGAACTCATGACATTTTTTCTAAAAAAAAATCTTTTTGAACAGGTTCAAGATACAACCGTCGTGCTGAGCGGATCAATCAACGAGGAGGCCTTTACTGATATTGTGAAATGTAACGGTGGCAATGGTGAATCAGTTCCCAATAGCTATATGGCTGGTAATGTAAGTATAAATTGTAGACAAATTTATCTGGAAAGAAAGAACTATATAGCTAAATTTATTAATCATCAATTTATTAGTTAATTAATGCAGAGAGAATTAAAATAAATCATTCATTCTCATCGCTTCAATTTTAGTTTAATTTATATATTTTTTCTTCATAGCTAAGATGTCAATCAGGAAACAACATAGTTATAAATAAGTAACATTTACTCAAGTTTAATTGTAATGTCATCCCTACTCATCCTGGGTGCACATTCAGATGGGAGTTCAATCTTGTCGTGGGTGGGGTGGGGTTGGGATGGGGGTGGGGTGAGGGAGGGTTAGAAATATCGAGGAAATGTGATTTGATCTTTGGGTGCAAATCACACCTCAAAACGTCACCTCGAAACTTACCGTTCAGAATTGATCCTCTGTGCATTCAGTACCACAAATTCCTGCAGTACAAACTAGCTACCTAAAACAAGGGCTATACGAATATGTGCACTCTGGAGGTTTTCACAAAACTGAGGGGACGAGGGTATAAGTGCTCTCTGGTTTCGCTCCCCTTCATAATCAGATCTTAGTAACCCACTTTATGTTAATGTATCGTTTTATGTTAATGTATCGTTAATGTATCGTTTGATTTTCTTTATGCAGGGGGAAGGCTGTTATGATAGCTTCCAAGATTACATCATATCAAACAGTGTTCTGGTCGGCGGTGTCGGAATCGGCTTAGCAGCATTTGAGGTTAGTTAATCATTATGTTAATTCATGTTATAAACGAAAGATTCATGAATATTCATTTATTCGTCCTAGCACATCAGCCAGTCGGGGCGATTTATAAACATGAGCTTCACTCTATTTGGTACTTTCATGCTACGTTTTAAGGCGACTGAACATTTCTGGAACTTCATCAAAGAGAGACATAATATTCACTCTGCCAATACTATATATAATATATAATATTTAAGAAGCGTTAGCAAAAATGAGATCATCTGATTCCACCACGTAAGGTAATCGTGTTCCGTCAGCTAGGTCTGATGACGTCATGTTTTGTCTATCTGGGTGGCTTCCATAACATTACTTCGAGAAGAATGACATATTATGTGTCATACTATTTATACTATAATGTTCTTGATTTTTTTACAATTTTTATGTGAATATTATCGAATTTACACGCGTTTTTATCCTTCTGTTTCTTTAGATTATTCTGTTCATTTTTGCTCTGATTGTGTGCTTTACTATCGAGAAAGATGAAGATGTGGTATAAACAAGGCTGATAACATCTGGAATCAGCCCCAAGTTGGCTGATACCAACCAACTTGGGGCTGATATTATACGGCAGACTGATATCATCTCGATATCAACCAACATGGGGCTGATACGGCAGGCTGAGATCATCTTATATCAAACAACATATTTTAGTTGGCGTCAGGCTTATATCTGATATCAATTTAAAAACTTTTATAGTCAACCAACAGGCTGGTGAAATATGATATGTAACGACAGGCAGATATCAAACTACGGGCTAAGATAATCTGATATCAACCAAAGGGCTGACATCAACCAAAGGGCTGATATCATCTGATATCAACCAGTGTTGTATTAACTGATGAAATCAGTCAGTGGGCTGATATCATCTGATATCAACCAAAGGGCTGACATCAACCAAAGGGCTGATATCAACCAAAGGGCTGACATCAACCAAAGGGCTGATTTCATCTGATATCAAGCAGTTTTGTATTAACCGATATCAGTCAGTGGGCTGATATTATCTTATATCAACCAAAGGGCTGACATCTACCAAAGGGCTGATATCATATGATATCAAGCAGTTTTGTATTAACCGATATCAGTCAGTGGGCTGATATTATCTGATATCAACCAAAGGGCTGACATCTACCAAAGGGCTGATATCATATGATATCAAGCAGTTTTGTATTAACCGATATCAGTCAGTGGGCTGATATTATCTGATATCAACCAAAGGGCTGATATCATATGATATCAACCAATGGGCGTATATCAACCAAAGGGCTGATATCAACAAAGGGCTGATGTCAACCAGTTTTCTATTAATTGATATCAGTCAGTGGGCTGATATCAACCTAAGGGCTGATATCAACAAAGGGCTGATATCATCTGATGTCAACCAGTTTTCTATTAATTGATATCTTGATATCAGTCAGTGGGCTGATATCAACCTAAGGGCTGATATCAACCAAAGGGCTGATATCAACCAAAGAGCTGATATCATTTGATATCAACCAATGGGCGTATATCATTTGATATTGAACCAGGGGATGAAAGTATCCGTTCATCAGATTTGACCCAGATTCGATATTGTGATTTTTTACCGAGAGGGTTGGGGGAGGGTTAAACTGAGCTTACCTGTAACACAACATGAATGTTGACTGTAGACTTAGACCAAAGAGAAAGTTAGGGAGGAATAAATAAACGATTTGGAATATTTTGGTGTATATTTCCGCTCCGTTGGAGTTACAAGTCTGTTCGAAGTACTATAGAGGAAAACTTATAACGTAATAAAGATAATAGCCTGCAAAATAATATCAATGTCCTCACGAGATTTGACAGAAATCTTTAAACTTGTATAAAACAGCTTTTTCTCTTTTTAAATTTTAATCAAGAAAATATGAGCATACTTCATTTTCAAATTTTTGTTTTTGTTTGGTCTCGTCCAATGATGTTACATTTGACATGTGGTCAGCAATGGTATATTGTCAATTGCATATGATTCATATACTTTTCAATTCGACTTCTTCCTCCCCCGATGTTTATCTTTTCTTGGCTTTTTATGAAAAACGCAAAGGCTTGTAGATATTTGAATACTAATCTTCCTTTTATCAATATTCTGTTTCCATATGCATATTTAATTAAATATGTACATATACTGGTGACATGGGGAGTGCCATCGGTACCGGCTTTGAAGTGTGTAAAATATCAACAAATTCAGTGTACATTTTTGAAGTTTTCTTAAGGTTTTGGTAACCGACAGTATAATGTTCTAAATTCATTCTAAAACCATCTGTGCATCCTCTGTGTATACAATATGCAAATTGAGGTGACATGTGAAACTTTGTCTCGGCCGATTGCTCAAATCTAGCATTTGCGTGGAATCATATTGGAGTAGAGAATATATTTTAATGAACTCTCTGTTAGTTTGTTAGAGGTTGAAGTTATAATAAGTTTACACAGAGGCTTTTTTTCATAAAGCTTTTTTTCAGGCTTTTAAAGGCTTTTTTTCATGTCGGATGTATCATGATACTGGTGCAGACTGGACTGAGAATCAACAGCACCCACATTCAATTAACTATTTGGCGTCCCTTACAACGTTGAGCCGGCTTTGATTTTAATCATGTAACTAAAGAGTTGTTATTCGGTGTGGTATGTCCAATCTTTATTGTTTAAGGTGATCTTCTTTTAAAACTGAGCTATAATCCTGGAAATTCGTTTGGTTTGTTATGAACAGTTTTATTGGGAATGATTAACTAAATTGACTGGTGTATTTTCTTTATTGCTGAAATGTAAAACAGGCTATGCATAGGTTTACACATGTATAATTGAAAATGACTCACGCGATCGTTACGTCAGAATGCTATACACTAAGGATTTGTTGCACAATGTTGATCACTCTCAACTGTGTTGATGACATATGGAAATCGGCTGATAGTCCATGGTATGTCCACCTAATACCGTGTCGAATACATTATGTAACATACTGTGCATTTTGTACTGTACAGCACGCTATCATGCATATTGTATCTGTTTGCAAAGTGAACGTTATGAGCTGTGAATATAGTGACGTCACTACTTCTTTGTGCGACACATGAACCATGTTATATTTCTCGATCATTTATAAACAATTTCTTAATGATTAGTCTTTTTTTCTTTACAATCTTATTAACTTGATTGGCGGCGAAACGATAACATTCCAGCCTATTCTCATGCAAATAACTGTCAAACATTCTTTCGATTACGAAAATTCAAATAATATGAGGTACTATGCCAATCGAAGTGGTCTGTTTCCTTTATAAAGTTCTTTAATTTGGTCTACCTTTGTCAAACTAAAGTAAACTTATAAAAAGTTATTTGCATTCAAAAGAACGAGAAATAACAATTCCAAAACCTTACCTTTACTTATCAAATCCGTCGTCTAGACAGGCTGTTGGAATTGTTTCCATAACGAAGCCATCTAGTAATATTCACCCTTGCAGTAATTCAAATTAATATAACAGATTTTGCCATAAATAGAAAATATCGCATACCATCTTTAATTATGCCATTCATAATTCTGAACCTTTTTTTGCATAGAAACGTGCAGCGATATAGTTGCGGATATGTAAAATATATTTTAAGAGGCTTCAAATATCACATTTTATAATTCTTCATCAAGTTTGATTGTGTTACAAAGTTTACTCTTCACTAAATTTTGATTTGTTTTCGAATTTCACATAAATTAATAAATCTTAAAATTAAAAAAAAAAGAAAAAAGTTTCTAATTTTCATTTTTCTCTTCGGTCAAAAGTTTCATCGGGTAATAAGCGAATTAAGAAGTCATTGAGATGATGTTTATGCCACGAAAATAAGAACAGCTAAGAAAAATAGTGCATGGCATATACATTTCAGTATCCACATGGTTTTCTGTTCATACATTCAAGGGTATAAGAGCCCGGGGGTAGGTGGTGGGGTACAGGGGGGTGTGTGGTTACGGCAAGGAACTTCTGATCCACTTTCTTCATCTCCCACACACTGGTGACATTAACTTCTTTCATCTGCTTTTCAACATATTTTTTCAATGTTTATACTGCAGCAAATAATGTCACTGACACATCCTACTTATAACAGCCTATTATTGGTTGAAAGAATAATCATTAATGCAGAAATATCATGACTATTCATAAGGTAGTTTCGTATGGATTTTATTGCAAATTTCTTGTTGTACATACGAAAAGCGGCCAAAAAAAAATGCAAATCTGGATATGCAAACAAAGACACCTTGTGGAAGTCAGTGAAGTTCATTTTAATGGAACATAAAACTGATATTAATACTTTCTGCATAGAATGATTTATTTATGAATGGAATGACATCAGGTCAAAGGTCAGAGGAACACAAGTAGCAGTCAGTGAAGTACATTTTACTGGAACATAAAACTGATATTAATACTTTCTGAATAGAATGATTTATTAATGAATGGAATGACATAAGGTCAAAGGTCAGAGGAACACAAGTAGCCTTGTTGAATAAAATGCACAATGTTTCAAATATGAACATTAGAGCACAAGAGATTGCCAATAACAAAAGACTTTTGGCCTTTGGCTGGTTCCCAAAGTGCAGCACATATATTAAGGCTACCAGACTATTGTAAACAGCGTCCCTGTAATTCTGGGAGGTGGTTGACGGTGTGAGGAGAGGGTGGAAGAAGGGTGTGCAGGGAACACCTCAAGGGCGTACTGCAGCATGTTTATATCAATTGGTTCAAACCTTGTAATTGGATAGTAAATATTATCATAAAAAAAACATTGCACAAAACAGCAAAAATAGCAACACTTTAGTAACAAACATGAAAATATAAACATTCAAATTATAATATCATATGAAACTCGTAATAAAAAATATAGGAAATCTCACTGCCAAAATATAGCACATTCTGTAGCTGCATAGATGGTTACCAAGGTGGTAGAAATGTCAAAATAGAATTAGAGAAGTCCAAACTTTAATAATAACTGGATATATAGAGACTTAAATTCAAAAATAATAATAACAAAATGACAACATTGGCCTTCAGCTACGCTGTAACAAGTTCTGAGTTTCAAAAGTGAACTGACTTGGAGAACTTGAACTCTGACCTTCAGAGCTGTCAGCCAAAAAATGCTTATTGAACTTTGAGCACATGTGACCATTAATTGACTTTCTAGCTTATTTGAGGGCAATACTGGTGATTTTTAAGCAGCAGATTCTGTTCACATATCGTAAATCAGAATCTTCTATACCAGAGGTCAGCAAACTTTCAGGTCCACCACCCATGGGCAACTTCCACGAGGACTGAACCCCCGACCAAATGGACCCCAAGCCCACAGAACTGATCCTCAGAATGCAGCTTGGAGTGTGGACGTAGGTAAGCTCTGAAATCTGAAGATAAATTTCCAGACGTCTGGAAAAATCAAATGAACGAGCCACCGAAAATATTTTGCGGACTGTCGTTCTTAACTACAACAGGAAACCAAAGGAACCTTAACAACACTCATGACATGAACAAAACTAATGGTAACAATATCCCTTTTAAGTTTTCAGCCCTAATTTGTTAACTTCCACAACCGATGAGTATGAACACTAGTTTTAGACCCAGATCCTGATATGATAGTCTTACCAGACCTTCCCTCTCATGAGGACATGCCAATATTATATTAAGTAGATCTACAATGATGAAGCGTAAGCAAGTATGGCACTTTAAGGTTTCCTTACCAAACTTTGCACCATCCGCACACTTTCATTTCATACTGCTTAGATGAATAGTTTCAAATTCAGCCTCGTTTTGTTTCTTCTTATTACCCCAATCACATCTCCCCCTCCCCTCATCCCTGGCCCCACACAATACTATAGTTAACACCTCACTTTTTCCTTGTCTGTTGATTGCGTGTATAGGACGGATTGGTTCTAGTCCCCTGGAAGCCCCCTTGATGTATGACCACCTGTGATGGCCCTCCTCTGTCCTTCATGGCTCCTTCCGTCCCTTTGGTGTTATATCTGCTCTGGCTGACTGGGTCACCTCTCTGGGTCATTGGGGTCACAACAGCGACCATCTGTAGAAAATATTCAACGATTTTAACATTTTGATTTGTAAGTAAAATAGAGATATTGGTCTGCTGATGCATCAACTGGAGAAAATGCTCTAGCAAGAACAATTGATTGGAAAATGGTCACAGCTTGAGCAGGTAGTTTATCAACTGTGTTCATTATCATCCATAATAAACATATAAGCCACACTTTGAAAAATTTGTACCAAGAACATACAAAATTCCATCACTTCACCTTTGGGGATCCTACAAGCATAGAAGTGACATATAAGCAACGTTTTGAAACATTTGTACTAACAACATACAAAATTTCTGTCCATTCACCTTTGAAGATCCTGCTAGGATCTAAGAGACCTGCTATCAAACTTTTATACATTTTACCTATAGATCAGCAATTTGTTTGCACATTTTTATCATCTTTAAGATTCTGTCAGTGTTGGGCAACAGTTTGAAATTTGTTGTTATCAGTTGTGGTACTAAGAATAAAATGCTCTTTGGCTTTTAGATAAATACTGTGAAACTTTTACAAGTTATGACCATGAGGTTGTGGAGTAAGAATTAAAGCCCCATCACGTCTTTTTCTAATGGGGTGTAATCCACAGTTTGACGAAAATAAGAATAAAATGCATAGAAACTTACCTTACTGGTTGCTGGGTGATGCTTGCTTCTCACAGGACCAGCCTTCACCTCATAGTTACCCTCACAATCCCCTTTGGTGTTCATTTCTAGCCCTCCATTCGCCTCCAACAACACCTTCTCATCTTGGTTCAGCTCTGTAAGCTCCTCCCCTTCATCATTTCCATGGCGATATTGCAATGCTAGTTTTGAGACTTGGATGTAGTGATCGGCCGACCTCGGCGAGATGATCCTGTTATTGAACATCTCTGTGCCTGGCAGACCAATACTGAACCTACCGTGCCTCTCTTCTTTAGAGATGTCCCCATTAGTCTGGTGTCTGGGGGTAATTGGGGGGCTTGGTGATCCCCTCAAGACCTGTTGTCCACCCCTGCTTGATCTCGACGTACGTAAGACGTAGGTAGACGTGGGAATGTTTATCTCGATATCTGATATTCTTCTCACAGGTCCGCCCTCCATCACTTTGTCAATCTCATCTTCGTCTTCTAAATTTCTCAGATCTTGAGCAGATATGATGTTGTTCTTTACTCTTTGCCTAACAGGGATTTGTTGGGGGACTTTCCTGTTTCTTTCTCCGGCCACCGCTTGACCCCGATCTGTCCGGCCCGGTCTTCGGTTAAACGGCGTACCCAACGAGACAAAAGACTCTCTGCTTAGATTGTTTTCAAAAACAAACTCTTGATCTTTGAAATGAGAAGCTACGATGTTGGCATCTTCCTCCTTCCTCTGCTCTCTGATGTACCTACTTGGCTTTTGCACCTGTGATGATTTATTCCAAATAAGATTAAACCCATCTCCGTTTTGTTGACTTGCTTCTTCCACTCTTCTCGCCACCCTACCTTTCGTTTCATTCGGAGGAAAGCTCAAATCGAGATCGGGTACGCTAACATCCAATAAGTTGATGACGTTTTCCATCGCCAAGTTTTCGGAATCGAAACGGGAATTGTTGAAATCCATTTCCAAGACAGGCCTGCCGTTCGTCTCCACTGGGCCGATGTAATTATCTGTATTGGTATCATCTACATCAAAACCTGTGCTATTTTTTATATTAATATTGCCCTTAGATGAACTGTTGTTAAAATTTGAAGAGTGTTTTACGGAGTGCATTTCAAACTCAGAATATGCTCGTTGGCGGAACCGTACCCGTTCGACCGCTTCTGATTGAACTGAGGCTGAAGGTCTGACAAAAGATTCTGCGTTACCGCCATCTGCCAGCGAACGGTAAAATGTTTGCGATGGTTTGAAGTGATGTGAGCTATTTGGGGCTGGTTTGGTATAGACAACCTGATCTGAGATGGACGTGGCCTCAACATTGCATCGGTGACTCTTGGGTTCCTCTGGGACTGACCTTCTACCAGATATGGAAGAATGATGAGAGAGGGCGCTAGACTGGCTCTGTCTCAAGGAAACCTCGTCTGTCGTCTGAAGGGAGTAAAAAGATGACAACTATCAACTACTCCAAATTTCAACTTTCTCTTGCAAAGATTTATTAAAAGGACAGGATTATTATACCACTTCCTGAAACAAGTTTGAAGGGGTGGGCTATCGAAGGGGTGGGGTGCTAGCAGTTGAGTGTCAAAATGCTATTCCAGCCTATGTATTTATCCTCCCATGGCCTCTCCCTGCCCTCCACACAAAGACATACATAGCAAAGCATGTCACAAATTACTTGACAGAAATTAAACCAAGAGCAGCGTACTTCAAGTTGAGGCAGTGAATTTTTTTTTGTAGTTTACTTCATCATCGACTTGTAACCATGGCTTTGTCATTTTCCTTAAATTAAGTTTACCAAAAAGGGTCAAGAGGAACTTACCAGAGGTTGGGATGGTGAAACATCATCATTGTTCTTCACCTTTGACCTCCTTTTAGCACCCATGGCTTGTCTATTTTGAGTTCTTTCCATCGTGAGGCTGTTAGAAGAGAATAATAAAGAGAAAATAAGAAGAAAAAAGAGATGGCTACTTTATTATTATCATATTGCAGAACATGAGCAGGCATTATTTATCACGTTTTAATATCACAAACTTTTACTGATTTTTTTTTTTTTTCATTTGGAGATTTCCCACCTTTTGTTTCAATGTTGGAGAGCTATTTTCATAAGAGCTTACTTTCTGCTTTTCAGTTAGTACCTGTGCACTGACATATGCATGAACCATTACAACAACTGTTTGAACGTCTACTCACGAAAGGGATAAAAAACTTAGATATTAGACGAGTCCATATTGTCTTGAAGTATTAGTCTCCAATATTAATGTACTTCATAATTCCAATGTACGGGTGTCAAGAGTTCCGGGGTAAGTTAAGTTTTATACAAATGCGAGCATTTCAGATAGGAAATTCTGCTTCAATTACTTCGGTAAGAAAATAAATGTAAACAATATGGCACTGACAGTCACTCACCCTTCAGCTGTTAAAACTGTTAAAAGTTTATAAAGACAAAATCTATTAATACAGATCAGATTTTTAAGGAAAAGAATCATAAACATTGGAACTATGAATATTAAAAAAATTAAAAGGCAGAAGGAAGTGAAGATAATATTAGTTACAGACCTTCCTGAAACAACCTTAACGGGGGTGTTATGGGCCCTCAGAACAGTCACATTTTTATGCATATGATTAGCATCTGGAATAAAAATTATAGAGTTAAAGTTACCATGGCTACAGGAAAATGGGAACAAATCACTTCACAAAACTTATCAAAATGTTAGCTTCCTTGAGGAATGTCAGTACTATGTTACAATGACTAGTTTTAGCCACCTGCATAAGCAGAACAGAAGCCCAGAAATTTTTTGGTTGAAAGGAAATATTTCACATACCATTTGCCCTCTACAATGAATCAACAATGAAGAAAGTCCACCGGAATCAATCTTTATAATTCAACCCAAACCTCTGTGTTTGTGTTAGCAACATTGTACATACTAACAAAGTTAACTTCATCCAAAGCAGGTCCTTCAAAGCCTGCCTCACTGCTTATGACCTGACTCGACAACCGTGACCTAGTTTTCGATTGTCATAAGACCCACGGACTAACAACTAAAACCCGCACACTGACCGACTGATCACATGCAAATTTATTACCCCGTGATGGTTAATACATTTGTTTAAACTGTGCAGTTGTAGTTGTAAACCACCACACTCTGTTGATATTTAGTTTTCTCGACTCAAGCTGACACAACTTAAAAGTGGCTACATCTTGATCAGCGTCAGGCACACTGATACTGTCCGACTATCCATGACCATCCATGACTATCCATGACTATCCATGACAATCCATGACTATCCATGACAATCCATGATGATCCATGACTAACCATGACTTTCCATGACTATCCATGACTTTCCATGTTTATCCATGACTTTCCATGACTATCCATGAAATGACTGTTGAGTTGAGTTCAGGGCATGATCAGTCAGTTCATTATTAGTCGTGAAGTGGGGCTTTAATTCTTTGAATGTCAAGACTTTCATTAGTTCCATTAATTTTCTAAGAAGTCATTAATTTAAATTAGAGGTTAATATATTTTTAAAAAGTAATATAAAGAGGGTAAGACTATTGAGATAAACTTGATGAAAGTACACTTCACTATAGGTTTTGTTATTTTAGAGTAGCAGGTCACGATTAACATATTAATGTATTGAAGAGTGGAATGAGTCATCACTTTAACAGAAAACAATTACAGAAAAAACTTGAGTATTTTCATCAGGGGCATACCTTTATTCTTAGGAGCCGTCCTTGTGGCTTCAATAAACACAGGGGTGATCCTTCTCCTTTCTGCTGGCGGTCCTTTACTCGAGAGGGACGTTCGAGGAGGAGGAGGAGATGTCGAGAGGTGTCCATTAATTTTGCCAGAAAGGTGAGGTGACTTTGAGGTGGAGACGCTGCGTTGATAACTGAGAGATGAAATGTACGTTGAAGTTTATACCAATTCATTTCTATCTCTGGCATCAAAATTTGTATTGCCCGTAAAAATTTACTGTAACCCTTCACAAGTTTACTTAATCTTAGAATCTTGCTGAAGGAGCCAAATAGTTTGACATGGCTGGTCACAAATTAAGAGTGAAGTAAAAATAATGCCTTGGTTTTATGTTGGCAAAAATACCACCAATGTGACAACAGTAATTTAACTTGACTGCTGAAAACACAGGGGCATAGTAAGCCTTACAAATGAAAACTGTTATACTGTTTATATCTTTATGGGCTAGTATATCACAGTATGAAGAGGTTTAATATGCAGTGAAGTCTACTGTCCATCTCTCTGAATTTGGAAGTTGGTGGGAAGTCCAAAGCTCATTTTTGAAAGGGTTTACTATTTAATTCTAATTTTCTAATTTTAGGTTTACAGTCTTGTTCAGGGCCAAGGCCCTCTCATACGACTTTACAACTTAACCCTGGTCATTGGTGACTTCTCACACCTACACACCAAAGTGTGCACAATTCAATCAATCTCTCCTGGGGCACCACAGTGCACCACAACCACGTGTCCCCCCGGGGAATTCCCATAGGGTGCTGCCACAAACCGGCGCAAGCAACTATATTTACAAGTTACCTCGCAATTCCCCATTTATACACTTGGGTGAAGAGAGGCAATGGAGATAAAGCGCCTTGCCCAAGGACACAACGCAATGATCTGGCCAGGACTCGAACCTGTAATCCTTAGATCACAAGTCCACTGCCTTAACCACTTGACCACAACGCCGTCATGTCACTCGGACAACCTGGAAATTCATTTTCAGGTTATCCAAACAGCAAGTTTGTTTTACACCAAGTCTAAAGGCAGAAAGTATGATACATTTCTACATTAAAACAAGCTTGTTGTTCCTTCGACATTCTTGTGAATAGTCTCGAGTGTAACACAAGAAAATTAGTCATCTCAGGTCGCCAGAAAAGCTGAGAATATCAGCCACGAGAATCGGTGTAATTTTGAGGCAGCTACAGCCCAAGGTAAACCTTCCAATAACCTAAACTACAGCAGTATTTCCAAATTTTTTTCCTGGGTGCAGTACGAAAGAAGTGTGAAGTTAGGGTGTTGGGTTTAGGGTGTAGGAAGGGGAAGTGGGAAAGGTGAATGTGGAATGTGGCAGGCGAGGGGGGAGGGGGAAGGTGGAAGGGGGAAGGGGGTCTCTAATTGACAGTTGTTTAAAATATAAATCAAACATTAAACTTACTCATCCAATCCAAAACTTGAAGCAGAAGTATATTTAGGAGTTGGCTGAGGTGATGATGGGACTTCAACATCTGTAAAATTAGAATAAAGAAGCAGGGAAGGGATTACAAAAGAAATTCATTATTTTATGTCATTTATAAGTAATCAGCAAAACATTTTTTGTTCTTAATCAATTTTCTTGTTTTTGGATATAATTTCAGGACTAAAATATAATTTCAGGAACAAAATATAATTTCAGGACCAAAATATAATTTCAGGACTAAACTACAATTTCAGGACCAAATAAAATTTCAGGACTTAACTAGAATTTCAGGACTAAACTATAATTTCAGGACCAAAATATAATTTCAGAAATAAATTATAATTTCAGGACCAAAATATAATTTCAGTACTAAGCTATAATTTTAGGACAAAAATGTAATTTCAGGACTAAAATATAATTTCAGGACCAAAATATAATTTCAGTACTAAGCTATAATTTTAGGACCAAAATGTAATTTCAGGACCAAAATATAATTTCAGTACTAAGCTATAATTTTAGGACCAAAATGTAATTTCAGGACTAAAATATAATTTCAGGACCAAAATATAATTTCAGGACTAAAGTATAATTTTCAGGACTAAAATATCATTTCAGGACTAAAATATAATTTTCAGGACTAAAATATAATTTCAGGACCAAAATATAATTTCAGGACTAAAGTATAATTTTCGGGACTAAAATATAATTTCGGGACCAAAAAATAATTTCGGGACCAAAAATATAATTTCAGGACCAAAATATAATTTCAGGACTTTAAACTAGTTCAAGAGAAGACTGAGTTAAAGATTACCTAAGTTAGTAATAAGATTTCTACATGTGTTTCTAATTATGACCGTTGCTGTTTCAACCATTACGGCATTTATACTGTGGGTAGATATTCGTTACTTGGACAAACATATATATACTCTCACCTCTACGGACAAAATCAGCAAAACCTCCTGGTCTCTGAAGTGTAATAAGAGCTTCGACGAGTGGCACATCAGGGGGTCCTCTGGATCCCGATCTCAGGGGCGTATTGGGGCGATGGATGGATCCAGTCATGATACTGGGACCTTGTCGGGAGGTAGGTCTGATATATTCATCCAATGGGAGGGGTTGGTAGTGAGGGGGGCTCTCTGATTGACTTCTCATGGTTGCCATGTTAACAAGACTAAACTGCGTAGACTTGGAAGGAGTTGCCGATCGTCTTTCCTTATAACTAGAAGATACTTTGGGCCCAGAAAGGGGCTGATTCCAATCCGTTTTGTCCTCTGTTGTTGAAGAATTTACAAAGTTGGAATTATATTTTGCTTCCTACGACATTCAAAATTACATCCAATAAGTGTAATAATTCATAAATCACAAGTTTTGCACCACTTAAAAGAGACAAAAATTTCCTGACAATTATACGAACCTCTCAATATGCATATGGTAACAAATGCTGAGTATAAACCACTTTTTATTCTTATATATTCTTATTATATTTTCACTTTGAGTTTGCATAAGTTTTACATTTCAAACAGTCTTGTACAAGTAATGCCAAAACAAAGTCAAACGATTTGGTGGAAAGCATTCATTATGTATGCTCCTGGTCTATACTATATAACTTTAATGATATGCAGATCATAAAATGAATATTCAGTTCAAATTAATTCATGTAGGATTTTACATATTTCCATGTAATTTGAATAACAACATCATTACAGTGAGATATAGTCACACAAATTGAGAAGATTTAAGAAGTGTCTTTCTAGAATTTTAAGAGGTCTTGTTTACCTTCAAACGTCAACCCAGAGAGTTGATTGGCCATAAACCGATCAGCAAAAGCTTTTTCGTGGTGAGGGCAGAGACCGTCAAGATGGGCCAGAGGTAAACCAGAGGAACTCACACCAAACCCACCAGGGGTGTATCGAAAGGAAGGCACATCTGAAACAAATATGCCACAAATAATTGTTAACGGATCCAATTTTGCTCAAAGACAGGACGTATTTAGTAAATTTTGTTTCACAATATTTTTAGTGAAAAAGGTCTAAGCTTTATATTAATTTTTGGAAATTGTTTCAATTTATGTTTCATTCTCAAAAAACCACATAAATACCAACCTAAATCTGAACAAAATGACATTACCAATGTCAGGGTGGTAACACCATCCTTCACAGTAATAACACCATCATCAGAAGGATAACACTACCCACCAGTGGGATAACACTACCCACCAAAAGACCAAACCAATATATTAGGGTGGTAACACCACCCATCATAGTAATAACACCATCATCAAAAGGATAACACTACCCACCAGTGGGATAACACTACCCACCAAAAGACAACACCAATGTCAGGGTGTTAACACCACCCTTCATAGTAATGACACCATCATCAGAGGGGTAACACTACCCACCAGTGTGCTTTAAAACCCTCTTTGCAAAATTTCTACCTTGATTGGAAGTTTTTGCTGAAATACCGAATTAATATTAATCATATTGTTTGTATCAATTAATCAAACTTAATGGCTATAAGTGACCCAGCTGTTGTCATAGAAACGATACCGATAATTAGGTATGATGTCATTGCTATTAATAAACACAACACTATCCATGAGAAAACAATGCTACTCAATATCAGTACAACATGTCAGTTACTGGATGAACTTATACCAAAAAATAATGTATAAAATATAATTGATAAAGATTGCTAAAGAAACCTAACTAATTCAGGTAACATTTTAATAAATCACGTATGTACAATATATTTGCATCTGAAAAAATATTGATACATTTAAGGGCGACTCTTTCTTGTAAAGAGGTCTTGATTGTCATATAAATACGATTCATAGGTTCAATTTTTATTTGCATATGATAAATATTCATACATTTTGGCTAGTACAGCAAACATTGTCAAAGCTCTCTACCTTGTGAAGAGGACTTCAACACCCCACTCATGAGGTAAGCATTGGTCAAAGCTTCAAGGTATTCAGTCTAGAAGAAACAAAGAACTGGACTGATTAATAACACATCAAATTGAAATAAATGAGAGAAACATGGGTAGTGGAAGGAAATTATTATAATAATAATCATAATCAGGCAGTTACTTTTACGATACTTAAGTGACCATAAATGTGCGAGAAGCCTGCAAGGGCTTTGGATTACAACTTACACGTTGGGTGGCTTCCAATTCAACATTTTAACTCAAATTTGGAATTTTAGAAAGTCATTTCAGATAGAAAAAAACGTAGATCGCTCTTGGATGAAAAACCCCCTTACTATGACCTGGCTGGGTATTGAACCCCAAACCTCCCAACTACTAAGCCTCATTGCTCAATGCTTTTAATGTTATTAAATAACAACACTAGAACACTATATAACAGTCTATATATATATATATTGTTACCTTCTGAATGGTTTTTTCTTCAGATCTATCTCGTGTAAACACCGGTAGACCGTCTCCAGACCTGGTCTGTATGTGTCTGGCCCTCCCTGCAGAGTGCACTGTCTGACGGCTGGCATGTTTGTACTTCAATGTTTGGTCCTGACCGGAAGAATTATTAGAAAGAAAAGAAAAACTTTGATAAAAGATTCCTTACAGGAGAGTAACTGTATTATAATTCCTTTATTAACAATAATTTGAAGATACCATACACCTCTATCTTTCATAGTTGATACCAATTTCTGGTGACAAATAGGATTATGCTGACAGTTGACAATACTTTAAGTAATTTAAAATCAGAAGTGTAACAGGTCACTTTATTACAAATGGACTCATATTTATTCATTTACATTTTAGTTTTCTATTTAATTCTTTTGTGATCTGTTTACATATTGGTTCTTAAATTCAAAATTATTATTGCATTTGTACCTATGTTTATGATAACAATTATATTCAAGAGGGGCTCGGCTAACCAAGTTACCCTCTGAAAGTAAAATTGAAATAAATAAATAAATAATAAGGAAAAGTTGAGCCATTGCTTATGCTTTTCCTGACTCAGGTTGACTTAAGTCACTGTACTATATCAATGGAGAAAAAATTGATAAACCTGGTTGAATCGCCACACTTTCTAAAATTTGGTGACTCTCGGCTCATTACAACACTGATTTATATCAACCGTTCTTGGCATTTTTTTGGGCCTTTTTTCTCGTTGAGACTTAAAATCTCTTGTTTAAGCAGAACCAGATATTTTCAAAATCTAGTTTTGGAAAGATTTGACATTTAATGCTATTATTCTTTTAAGCTTGATGCTTTTTAATGACTGTCATGCTTCTTTATGATGGTTTAAACTAGAAAGCTATCTAAACATGAAAGCATGACATTTAGTCCTAAGCATCACCGTACTATGCACAGGTATCACACATCTGTACAGTTCCCTTTGAACTGTGATTAGTAAATCAGTGTGTTTATCTGATACAAGCAATGGTTACTACCATGGTCTCATAATGCATTATTCTTCTACTTAATAATAATAATATTCCACTTTTATATAGCGATTTATACCAGCAATAGGTCTCAAAGCGCTTTACAGACGATATGTTACCCCTGGTCAATGATAACCTGTCCCAGAGACAATCCCTCCAGAGGATCATGTGGTCATTTACTTTTCAAAGTAAGAATATAGTTTTGGGAAAATGGCAAGACAGAAAAATGACAGATTATGCAAGCAATGAAAATACATGAAGAAAACTACAGGTGAAGTATAGAAGAATAGAAGAGTAAACATCTATGTTGAGTAATATAAATGTGATCCACTAATCTACTATAAATTGTAACTAACTATTACGATAATCCTGTTTACTTAGTAAATGTTGCAATCAAGTTGGGTGGCAATCTATGACATTACTTCCGTGAAAGTATCATTTTTCTGTCCAATGTTTTTTTTATTGTTCTTTTGAAGAGTATTTGGCCAAGTATGACCAAAAAATCCAATGCAAAACTGTAAACGGACATGTACACAAATTTCTGAAGCTAACTTGTTTTTCAACTATATCTATGGACAGTAATGTGATATTTCGTAAAAATATTTTTTCTCACTTTTATTGGGGTAATTTCTTTGTAAGTATTGAATCAACTTTATGGTATAGTTTGAAATTATATAAAAAAAATATAAATAATCATAGGAAAACAGGAATATATGTTGTAGTAATGACTTTTCTCCTCTCTTTGCTTCAAACTAAATCATGAAGAATGTTACTGAAGCAAGGTTTGAGACAAGCAATATTACAAATTTTGCTCTAGTAAAAATGCAACACATTAAATACTTTCAGAACATTGTTTTATTATTTTTTTAAGGTGTCAGCATTTGGCATCTATCTGGATAAGTTGCTAGTAAATGAGTTAACATGGGTGCATTAGATCGGGATGGGACCAGATACACAAGGAAGGACAAAGGGGGTGTAGGGGGGAGGGGGGGGGGCAGGGGAAAGGTTCAGGTGAGGAGGAAGAAGGGGAGTAATAAACCAGCTGAATATGTCTTTCTCTAAAAGCGAGGAAGAGGACAAAATAGGAGAAGGGGAATATGGGGAAGAATTTTGGAATATTTTTCAATTTTCATGATGTTGTATATATTTCCATTAGTATGCATAATGTGACTACTTTGTATGAATACTGTGTAATTGTGTAATACTAAACAGTGAGTGACAATGGAGAACAAAAAGAAAGGAAGTGCTATCTGTAATAATTACATTAATGGCTACTACTGACTTCATGCAACCAACTGTATTATGTAAGTTATTTAAGCGGGTGGCCGTAAACTTGACTCTGGACCCAGAAAGTGCTCACTTGTAATTAACCTCCCTGCAATGTCATCACTGGACAAACTGGTCATCTGCACAACCCCACCCACCCCCTCCCCCCCCCTCTACTAGTTTAACTTCCAAACATGCTTCAGAAAGAAAGTTTGCAGGGAAGTGGAATCGATTAATTTGGAGAGAGAATTTTGCGGGAACGTTCATTATTGGACTTGTATCTACCAGAGAAATGGTGTTAATGGACACTATGTTCAGAGTTGAGTGGATTTGAAGGTATTTGCTTGAAAGCCAGCTGACATACAATAACTAGAGTAATGGTGTTAATGGTAAGCCCATTGTGGAGAGGAGTATATCTGTAGCCTATTACCTTCATCAAATCTGTCCAAAGTACGAGATCCTTGAAAGGAATTATTTCTCTTCCTTTCTTTGTGAGAAAAGACATCTAACCAAAATACAAAACATTTATATCAACAACAGGACAGCAAAAAACAAAACAAAAAATTGCAATCAACATCTGACATTTGTAATGCATTGTAAACTTACTTTGCACATGAACGCTTACAAAACATTTAGTCTTTAATATCAAGTTTAGCCTAGCTATATAACACACATATAGTAAATGGTTCAACCTAGAAGCAGATGAAACAAACTTTTCCATTGTACAAACTCGAAGAGTTCAGATCAAACATAACCATTGGTCTGTTTTGTATTTTATGGCTGGAAATCACGATTATTAATACTGAATTAATTCAATTATACAATATATTGACAGCAAAACATGATTATGTGAATGGAGGTTCACAGAGAAAAAAAGATAATTGTATTTTTCTCATCACAAAAGCTAGGGGTCACATGACATCAGGGTATAATTTATCCAGTATCGTATCATAAATTGCTATTCAAGATGGTCAAGTAATACAGTGCAAAGATGTGTAGCGGCTTTTCACACAGGAACACTTCTTTTTTCTCAGAGACAAAATTCAGAGATATCCAAACTGCTCTACAAAATTTGAGCAATAAATTATTCTCTGGACATATGTAACATTTCAACTTATCGCAGAGTTTTACAGATATTGCAGAAGGGACTACTCGATGAAATTTAATGCCGCTCTGAGGCGACCGACGAAGAAATAACTTTGAAAACATGATATTTGTAAAACGAGAAGATTACTTAGCATTCACGCAAGTTCTAAAGTATCACTTTTACTCTCGGTTAACAAGTTTACAAAGAATACGATTGTTTTCATATCACAAATTGGGAATGAATATCGTAAATTTAAAGATGGGGTCAGATGACATCGTAATGTATAAACAGTTGCAGTTAACTTGGAATTTGCAAGCGTGGTGACAGAACATACTCCCCAAAGATAATTCTGATCACCTAAAAAACATGATGTTTTGTAGAAAGGGACAACTAATTAAGAAAGAGAGGACTGCTTAACACCGACACGACTAGCTTGATAAAAGTTCCTCCAGCAAATTCACAAACTTAAACCAAAATGAAGACTAAACTCACCTTTTCTGACTCTTCTGCTTCTTTCAGTTTTGGTGTGCTCGGTTTCTTAAATTTCTCTTCTTTCTTCGGAGTACTTGGTTTAACTTTCCCTGATCCCGTACTCTTTTCTTTTCCTTCCTTGGTCTTTTCTTTTGATTTCTCTAGACTGTTTCTCTTTTTATCTCTCTCTTTCCTTGTCTTCAACTTCTTCTTCTTGGTCAGCTTCAATACAAAATGATTTAATCAAATCATTATTTAGTGAATTTTGTCAAACTATTCTGACACAATGAAGGTGTGAGATTTCATACTGCTCACTCACTCATACAATATCTTTACATGATCGTATCAAATTTAAAACTCTTGATTCCTTATGGTCCTATCAATAAATTTGTTTAAAATATAAATCAGACTAAACTGAAATGAAAAAGGGGAAAAAAATAAAAACATAAACAAAATAAACAAAACATAAGGCAAATGTGGCAAATGAGTGAGAAGAATCAGCCTTAGTTCCTCAACCATTCCCCTTCTCTCCCCCTCCTCCAACCCCACGGCCTGTTTCCCCTCCAATCAGATGTATCTTATATTAAACATGTAAGCATACATCAGTACTAATCAGTAAGCCAATTTTGATGACAAGGATCAAACTCAAATATCAAAAGGTGATATTTCACATTTTCACATTACACCACTAGCTCTCCAGCCTCATCTGTTTCCCGTGTCCCTACCCTCCCTCCCCCTCTTTGCAGCCCTCTCATCACCAAATATCTCCTGGATGGTACCTACCTTTGGTGCCAGAGCAATGAGGTGGACAGGCAACCCGTCATCAGCAGAGCTATCTGAGCCAGTGGTGCTACAGAGTAGAAACGCAAAGGACAAATATAGTTCAAACGAGGAATCATGGCTGCCTCCCTTATAAGACTTCAAGCAAAAGATTGGCTTTATTTACTAAATTTAAATACCTAACGGTCACTTTCCACCAATTCCACTCAAATGAACCAGCACCATATTTAATGTATGAGTGCTATAAACAAGTTTCCCTTCCTCTAAAGGGCTGATTGTTAGCTGTGAGGGCGAACTGTTAGCTGTTACGGCTAACTGTTAGGGCTGGCTGCTGGGGCTAGCTGTTAGGGCTAGCTGCTGACTGTTAGGGCTAGCTATTAGGGCTGGCTGCTGGTTGTTAGGGCTGGCTTTAGGGTTGGCTGTTAGGGCTAGCAGTAAGGGCTAGCTGCTGGCTGTTAGGGCTAGCTATTAGGGCAGGCTGCTGGTTGTTAGGGCTGGTTGTTAGGGCTGGCTGTTAGAGTTAGCTGTTAACTAGTCTTAGTCACAACTGCTATCCCTGCTTTGTATACACAAAGCAGTACTTAAGGTTTTTTAGGTCAAATTGAAAAAGACAAGGAGACAAAAGTTCCATTTGTTAAAGATGATATCAACTCTCATATTCAAATATATGATACCATAATGCCATCGAGAAAATAAAACACTTCTGTTGCTCTGTGTTTTCTCAAATATTTCTTTCTTATATTTTATATTATCTAATTATCAACAAAATAACTTTTCCTACCAAGGAAAGTACAGAACATAAATATTTACTAAACATTAAAAGTTAAAATAAAGTTTCATAATAGCACTTAGTGGATCAGTTATCCCAATTTCATTGAGTCATCAAGCTTATACAGGAAGGCAACTCATACCCATGCAAGCAAAGCAAGAGTTTTCTGAGCTAGCTGTTTACTAATTTACTTTTTCTATCATCTCCATAGCTCAACTATATTTTGGCATTTCCTTAGAAAAACACAGATAAGATGACTTCTCAGGAGAAAGAAGCATATCAATGGGATCAATGGGAGCAAAACAATAGGAGTGTTAGCTCAGTGGTTAACGCCAGTGCTTTCCAATCATAAGGTCCCCGGTTCGAGTCACTCCAAGAATAATAAAGTAAGTTGAAAAAGTACCACAAAAGAGACATTTCTGGGGGATTAAATTTCATTTCCTTTTCATACAATCTTCAATTTGGTTACTTCATAGACTAGGGTTTTGGAGCAAAAAATCAGCACATTTGCCAGTAGACATCTGTTCAGGTTTTTTTTGTGTAATTAGGTAAACTCAAGAATAAACCAACAAATAGACTAAATCATAGTTTCAGTCACTCCAAGATTAATGCATGACGTCCAGTTACAGAGTTGTTGACTATTGACAATTCATAATCATGGACGTTAAATATGAATGTAAGAGACTGACTTCGGTCAGCTTGCGGCTTTGATAAGCCAATGAGGCTTCTTCGCGAGTTCCTGCTTGCAGGAGGATCTAAAATACATACATACATACATACATATCATTTGCTCACTATTTTACGAGCGAAATGAGAGTCGTTGGATAACTGAAGTTGCTTCTCACCTTGACTCCACTCCAGAGGTATAGTCCTGGTTGAGGTCCACTGTGCCCCCCTCTGGGAGGGGAGTCCCCATCCTCTCAAGGTGATTCAGAATATCTTCTCGTAGCTTCTGCTCCAGCTCTTTGTATATCAGATCACTCTGAAACAAAAATGATAAAACTTACTGGTTTATATATTTACAAGTGACGAGCTTACCTGTCTCCCCACAACCTTAGCACCTCATTCTACCGTGTCTAGTATGCCCTGGTAATCTTTTAACACTGTGCACCCTCAGCGACCGGCTCCTCCGGTCGTTGCCCTTCCTTCTCATTCTACCATCCAAAGTGTTAACTCATACGTTTCAGATCACTCTGAAACAAAAGTGTTGTCCGTGTAAGATGTAAATGTAAAATTTGGAGGGATCATTCGAGGCCAAATTTGAATTGAGAATATTGAGGGCAGGCTATACCATGAGACAGAGAATCAGATCTATAAACAGATTATTTGATGGTAGTATTATTTGTACCTAATGTCATTCATTGCTTCATCTACTGACAGGATTCTAAAGTCTCTAACTGGATTCAAATTTTACTATCAGAAAAAGCAACTTTCCCACTTTCAACATGGCACTGGAACTGTTCCCATCTTTTGCACACACCCCTACTCCCCCCCCCCCCCAAATCCTTATAGTAAATTTAAGTGAATTAGAGCCTCTTTTTCTTTCCTTCGATGCAACATCTCTCAAATATCCTTTATGTTCAGAGATACCAAATACGAATATAATATGTGCATGTTTACCTTGGTCTGATCTGGATCACAGTAATCCAGTAACGAATCACAGAAGTGGTAGCCCATAGCCTCATAGTCCACCGTCCTGAAATGGTAGAACCTACAATCGCCTAACGTGGAACCACAGAAGGTAGCCTAGAATGGTTGGAGAATTGATAACATACAACCTGAAATGGTAGAACTTACAATCGCCTAACGTGGAACCACAGAATGGTTGGAGAATTGATAACAAACAACCTGATATGGTAGAACTTACAATCACCTAACATGGAACCACAGTAGGTAGCCTAGAATGGTTGGAGAATTGATAACATACAAATTTTACCACAAAATATTTTAGTATCATAAACATAACATTTCACAACACCCAAGTGTACAAAAACAACAAGCCCTGCCAATAAAGCAAAACAAAAACAAAATAAATGACAATTTAATATAAAAATCGTTGGTGAACCTAAATTTTGCATATCATTAGCATTTTAATATTTACTTGCTACAGCTAGTGTTTAACAATATCATGGTTTCAATATGGCAGCTTAAATACGCTGATGTTCTGCCTATAATCCGTGCCTAGCAACAGGATTTTACAGCACATTGCATGTATTAATCTTGGCCTTTCTGTCGTTGCATGTCAAATGTTACTGCTTCTATACATCGGCAGATACCACTAGGATAGTGTGATAATATATAGTGATAATATTACTTCTGTTACTGGATGGCTGAAATTCAAACCAGATTGTTTACTTACTTATTTATTTATATTATTTATTAATTAATTAATTAATTTAATTATACTTTTGTTTTACAAGTTAACACACCTCCATGGTATAGCTGTTCATTATTCCCATCTGCCACATAACCACACGGCCAGTTCCTTCCTTGTTCTTCTGTACTTTGTACTTGCAGTTAGACACACTGAACTGTAATAGAGAATAAACAATAAACAAATAAACAATAAACAAATAAACAATAAAATAGAGAATAAACAGATCATACCCAGCAAAACCATAATCACAAGCAAAAAAAAAAAAAAAAAAAAAAAATTCAAACTGTCAGGTCTGCCTTGTGATACAAGCTGTCATAGCAACAACAGATCTTCAAATTTCAGTTAGATTTTTCTAATTGAGATAGATGAAAGAAATGTTAAATAAAACAATGATTCATTAATAACTTAATTATGTTTATCATTATAGCTAATCCTGGACAAACGACTACTTCCCATGTTAAACAGACACAATTTGCAGTGTTTATATTAAGCAAACTGCTACTGTCACCAGCTTCAAATTTGTACATATTTTGGTCCTTTATTGGGAAAGAGATGGAATTTTGGCCAAAAAGAAATGACGCTTTGAGCTGTATTGAAAGAGACACTACATACAGGAGAGGTATCAATTAATTCACATTTTAGATCTAACATAAATCTGCAGTGTTTTGATCTACCATTGGCAGGAATACAGGAGAGTAAGATGCTAGCATGACTATAAGTAAATCAGAAAACTATATCACATTGTTTCAGATGGTAATTTCTGCAAATAACTGCTAATTCAAACATTTTCTCCTAAAAAAATAAATAATTGTTCCCATTCAGACATGTCATTATTCATCTGCTGTTTCCATGGATTCATTTAACCTTCATTCTGTTTGCTACTGTGTACAATCAGATTGGTGTATATGTTTGTATGTGTGTATACACTTGTGTTGTATCTTGACTGAGGACTTGAATGAAGGAATTCCATGTGAGAAGAATTCTTTTGTTATGGGGGTATATTTGAAGACTCGCCCCAAACCGGGTGCCGCCTCTGATAAAAGTTAACTTTCCGTTGCTTGCAAATGAAATTTATTTCTTGTCGCTTCAAAATGCAGACAGTAATGAAATGTGATACCTTGTTATCTATTATCTGGACCTGAGATCAGGGAATTCCATAACAACTCCCTGCTGAGATGTCCATCGCTGCTATGTACACTGTGTTGTGGGTATTGACCATAGCTGTATGTACTGACTGTACACTAGTGTCTAATTACCGACGGTAGCAAGATGTGTGTGTATTTTCTGGGATCGCTGGTGGTGTCTAACACTTCTGTTACACCTCATTCGAAACTAGTCTATTCGAACACGAGTCTTCACACCCTTTTAAGGTTAGGGTCCGTGGATTTGAACAAAGGGAAAAACAATAGGGTCCTCAGTATGAATGTAAAACACACCAGGGTGTGTATGTGTGTATGTGAGTGAGTTTGTTCATTACCTGTGACAGTCTGCAAGTATCGAAATCATCAGTCCTTTTCCTCTGTTTTGAGGAATTAACAACGGATGCGTTTCTAAGCAAATTTAAGCCGATTGCTCACATCTTGTTTACTTTCTCTGCTGCAATAAGTCAAACAATGTTTTCTGGCCCGGAGACTACGCTATGATTACCGTACCTTTTCGGCTGCATTCTTTCCTAAGATGATCGGGAATATTCTCTCCTTCAGCCTGTCTTTCTTACTCTTCTTGTTCTCGCAGCCGTACATAAAGACGTTCTGCTTACGGCTATGACCATGGAGGTCACAGTAGACCGCGACATCCCTCTCTTCAAGCAACCTGATTGCAAAGAAATGAAGAAATACAACAAATACATACATAAAGACGTTCTGCTTACGGCTATGACCATGGAGGTCACAGTAGACCGCGACATCCCTCTCTTCAAGCAACCTGATTGCAAAGAAATGAAGAAATACAACAAATA
>JAIPMN010010626.1:0-14289 GCA_020650975.1 Apostichopus californicus
ACCCTGCATGGCACATTGACGCACACTGATGCACATATTGTAGTTGTAATGACGCACCAAAAGTGCGCTTTGATGAACCCCTTAGTCACACAATTCATCGGACATGACGTACCATACAGGGGTCGTTGAGTCCGTCTTACAATAATTGATAATTTCATCATGATATAGAAATGAAAGACATTTGCCAAAATATAACAACATCATAGGCTTCATAGCTCTACACATAATCTGATCATGCAGTTCTAAAAATTATACAAAAAAGAAAGTGATACTACTGATTTGTGAGAGAACTGGAATGGTCGGCCATAAAATACCATATCATGTTTCTATGTCTTCTTTAAAAACTTCATTGTTCAGCAGTTCTGTAGAATATTCCGTAATTTTTAGTCTTGGAAATAAGCAAAGTCTAGATATATTTTTAAAAAGCAATTATGCATCCCTGATGAAATTTTGTGACATTTTAATGTATGAACAAGCCTACTGGGACATTGCCATTGTAACATCAAATGTTATGACATTAAGTGCATGTAAGGTATTAGTAGATAAGTTATAATACTGCAGGTGTTTACTACTAACATAGAAATAACAAAAATAATAGAAATTGTTGCACATCACTAGTTTAGGTTTGCCATAGATTAGTAAATAAACCATTCTTGAATCCTTGCAAAGTTGACACTATACATACTGTAAATCATAAAGCAGATGTGATGAATTGATGCTGCCAATAGCAAAGTTCTGTAACTAGTAGTGTAATTACTGTTCTGTGTTTGCAAAAATTGATATGAATTGTTGACTATTTAGTTATGGGCAAAATGTGGTATTCAGTAATTTATGTTGCACCCAGCAGTTCTGAATGCCGCTCAGAACAAATAGTATTTTAACCTTTTCCGCCCGGCACGTTTTTGATGATAATTTAACACATTTTACCATAACCAAAATCTGGGATAATACATGGCACAGATTAGGAAGAATAACACCACCTAAGCATACTTCATGTGCAAACATTTTCCAGTGGGGAGGGAGTACCCCACCCATGAGATCCCTCTCCCAGGGTGTGGATCACACTACCGCACAATCTGCCTGGCACTAAAATATTCCTTAGCACATCCATGCTATGTGTACAGTATGCATTCTGATATAGTATTAACTTTGCACATCCCGGTATTATTTGTCTTTTTGTTGTCAGTTGAAGGTGTGTGCCCAATTAGAAACTCGAGAGGTTGGTATCCAAACTGATCCACCAGAAAAGACAACACCAGTTCCTCAGAGGCTGATGCAGCAATGCACTCCAGCAGCTGTACCCCAGTGGAGACTGGTAATTTTTTGATGTACATACTGTAACCATTCCATGTTGCAACTAAGTCTACAATTCAACTTGGTCTGTAGTCTACTACAGTAGGACTGTATATGACTAACCGGATTTAGAACATTGGATACATTTATTCATTTATTGTATTATGTAATTTTAATAACATAGACATATAGTGCCAAATATGGTGCTAATACAGCCACTGGAGGTCTGTAAATGCAAAGGACCCAAAAATGTTTCAACTCCACAGGTTAATGATAACAGTAGTATTTTTCCTTATCTCTGAAAAATAAAGACATTTACCAATCTTGTAGAATGTGCTACCTACCTCTCTGAAGCAGATTGTGTTCAAAAATTGCACATTTATTCTTTTCTTATGTTTTCTTTTTATGTTTCATGATGATGTGGCATCATTTGTACATACTTGCACTGCTTAAAGATAGTTGCTCTTCACTGCCTATACTGCAGTTGTCATCTAGTCAGGTTGTTATGTGCATATAGTTTCATATCAGCCAACACATTGACATTTTTGGGAAATTTTGAGTTTGAGCTATATTTCTAGTTTAACATGTTAGGGGCATCATTTAGGGGTCTACTTTCTCCCAGATTTGAACAATAATTGTTAGTTAGTACAATGAGTACAAATTACAATATCAGTGAATAAACAAACACAACATCTGTGCTGGCTCCAACACAGTTACCATGGCTATGATAACTGAATGGAATGTCTCTTTTGAAATTAAATTAAATCAATCATATCTTGGAAAATCATTTTAATTCAATCTTCAACAACAACAACAGGTATATCTTTGTAACACTTTTGTCCTCACACAAAGCCATAAATATGTATTTTTCCCTTTTCATTTCACATTACAGATGTACAGTACATCCTTTAGAGGAACAGCACAGCATAGTGTTATGGCATGATGGATGTTTTGGAAGCAAATATACCTGTAAGGGTTGGAACTGGAAGTGTTTGTGTTCGATTGTTTCATTAATAAACGTGTGCTTCTCTACTTATGTAAGATGATTGTCATATTTCTTGTTCTCCAGTGAGAGCTACGGATTTGAATAGTGAACGTTGTTAACATGGATACGGACAATTTTGAAGTAGCTGATGTCAAAGCAGTTCCTCAGCTTGTTTAAATACCATACATCAAGGACACAAGAGTGGACAATGGAAGTAACAAGTATCCAGAATGCAGATATCACAAGCCTTCAAGACAATTGAACAAACTGTACCATAACGGACAACAACAAACATGGTGTCTTAGTAAAATAAAGTCACTAAGCTAGTGCAATGTATCATAAGAATGTATCTTTTTAATGGTGTCAAACATTGGTTGTTGCATTTAGTGCGTTATGTATCTTACTCCTTTCTGTAGTATTTAGCATTGATTTGCATGTTCAGTCATATTGTAATGTAAACTACATAATTGATGTCATCAAAGTTACAACTGTATCATATTAATAAACTAAATGACTGAATACTTTATTGTACACCATTTGGCTTTCCATGATAGCAATATCTGATCTGTTTACTTACTGTAGTTTGTTCAGTCATACCAGTAGTTCTAATGTGACATTGATCTTGGGTTATTTATTGTTGGCACAGAATAAATTGTCTTTATTTTGTATTATGTGAGATCAATTTAACATAACATATATTGTGATGTCATGGAGTGTTGAAGATGTACTCTAACTTGCAGCTAGTAGTGATAACACAGTTTCATTCAGTGCTCTTATGATAACCCCAGTGGCAGATGGAGACAGTGTCAGATGGAGATGTTTGAAATGCAGGGGACATTATAGGGTCTTTTGAAGTTTGGCAAACTTTTGTTTGGATGTAAAGCTGCTATACTTATCATGGACATGTCCACAACGGAGGCATGGCGTCTCCTAGCCTTATTTGGGTATATGTTCCTGCATTCCGTATTTGGAACACTGCCCTACTTTTGTTTGTATTGCTTATTCTTAAGTTAGGTAAGTCAGTACGGTATTGTAACATGCTTTTATTGTTAACACATTGATTGCATCTGTACAGTTCTATACATTGAGTTCAACTACAATAACCATGAGCAGGGAAAACTTACCACTATTTCACTTGCATTTGTTTTTATGTTAAAGTGATCATATTCATACTTTAAACAAAACATTTCTTCCATATTTGATAGTGTTTATTCAGAGTAGGTTACAGGATATTTTAAAGGTAGGCTATGTAGTATTGGCCCCAATTTAGCATGCTATAATTGCTAGAAGATTTAAAAATGAACGTAACTAGAGGTCTTTACTTTCCAAATTGTTGCCAATGACATGCCTGAATGTCCCAGTGAGGTTAATTTCCTCGAATGTGGTAATAAAACCAGTTTCAAAACTTTGACCAAAGGTAACCATATTTGAAGATCTGGTATATTTTGGGCCAATACCTGGTCGAGAGTTGCTGTGGAAGCTACCATATGTTTGTAGTAATGCAGTAAAATGTAGTAAAGGCAGCTGGAGGAGTCCAGTTTACCCCTGTGCCGAAGGTCATTCACCCATGATATGAAGCCTGAACTAACTGAAAAAAGGAAGAAATGTATACCAATGCACCGCCTGAAGTTCTCTGATGACCTCCCCATTCATTACCTGGCGCAAATCATTCTATCGATATTGTTGTTTTCTTTGCTCATTAAAACAATTGAATACATACCGCGCCTATCTATTTGGCTACCGTAAATTAGACCTATCCAAACTGTACTGGGCCATTTATCACTATTTTTTTGTTTGTGGGTTGCCAGCAACAAAACTAAAAAAGTGTGTACCCTTCGTTTACTACTATTTATCTATCAAAAAGTTACGTAATGGATTAGAGCAAATATCACAAAGTAGCGATGCAATTATTTCGATCCTTCGGTCTGTAGCTGTCGTACGACATGCCAGAGAAAATCGGGAAAAGGGGTTTGCCCCCGTCGCATGGACGATTTGTTTTACCCTGACAAATGCATTGTTTCATAGCCAATAGAAAAATTGTGTACAGGTATAGTGAATCAGCGGGAAGTTGCTCGCACATAATGCACACTACGATTACACAGTAGGCCTATAGGGTACGTAGAACTGAGATACGGATTGGAATTTCGGACACCTGGCTAACTTTGCGGTAATGGTGCCCAGATCCATATCCTGTGTATAGCTAAGGATGAGAATGCAACAATAAAGGAATAAATCTGTCGTCGCTAGGGCAGAGGGCGGCATTGCTTTTATTTTTATATCGAGGAATACGGGGGGGGGGGGAATACGGGGAGACAAGATTAGCTGAGAGAATAGCTTTAACTAATTGATCCTCCTCGCGGACTTAATATGAATAATCGCCCATATTGCGTTCTGAACAAAGCCTACGAGACCATCTGGAGCAACATTCTTGAGTTAGATGAGAGTTCACTCCATACAGGTGTAACAAGGTTGATTTATCACCCCCTTTAAAAATTAACTAAAAGGTATATGTGTTAATAGAGGGCGCGACAAAGATAAATTTGTTGCTGTATAACGAATCTATACGTTACCTTTCTCTCCTACTTTACAGGATCCTGACCACCCTTTTAGACGGGTCAGTTGTTTGTAATAGGTTGTTGAGAAAAGGGAGGGGAAGCCCCCTTTCAAACTTATGTATTTTTGGGGAATCTCTTTTCAGACGATTTTGCTGTGGTAAACAACAGCTCATTATATAAGTATTAACATGCCCTGCTATTTCTACAAATGTTACAGAAGCAGGTCTACATTTTGCAAACAAATATTCTGAATTTTATAGGATATTTACCTGGACCAAATAGTAGAGCCCTCCGTAGTAATTGTGGAAATCATGCAAATTAATGTGTATACTGGTACAAGTCAACTTGGTGCAAATTAAACCTATGAACATGTACTCAACAGCACCGTAGAACTTACATAATGTAACGAACACTGCAGCACAAATGTATGTACTAGCAGAATAGTTCAGAAATATGCTCGGAAAAAGGGACAGTATATTTCATTTAAACAATCAATGTCACCTCCGAAACAATAGCAAAGACCACAGGCAGAGTTAGCTAATATATGATACGCAGTAACAATATACAAGGCTGAATAACCGATATAATGCCTTTCTACGTACTGAATTCGTAACATGTTGTGTATGGTTCCTCTTTATGATGATGTACAGCAGTAAAGCGACCAAAGAGATTTATAAATATGTAGCCTGGAGTCTGCAGTCATAACTGACTTATCATCTTAGTAAAATTCACGTTATAGGAATAGCTGTGGTAGCAACTTACAAGTCGACTTTTAACACAATATAAGTAATATAGCAACCAAGAAAAACTTAGTCAACATACATCTACTAATAAGTCAAGCTCATTGGTAGTCGTAGAATCCCCGGATCTAACAATAATTGTAGCAGATGTGTTGACTTTGTTGGTTTGTTGGTTCGTTCCTTTCAACATTTTCAGATTGTGGTACCATTTACGATTTGTGCAAATATTTGAAGGGGATAAATATCATTTAAAGGTTATCGCTTTACCCAGTCTTGCAATTGTGTTCTGACGAGGTTTCCAAACGTACTGAAAATTTGTTTTGCCTTACGACCAATACTCGCAGTGTGGTTAACAATGTTCAGCAGGATATATTTTCCCTGCAACTAAGGACGTCGCTGGGTTTATATTTTAACGCAGACGGTCATTGTATATAACACAAATATCTAGCTTTCTTGATATCAAAGTTAAAAAAAATCATATTCGTTAAACAATCAACACATCAACAGAAAAAATAATCTTAAGGTAAATTATCCAAATGCAAAATCTGAAAGTAACATCTTTTCGCTAGGAATGCCGGTGAGCATTTGTTTGTGTAACCCATGATGTTATTTGAAAAACGTAATGGAACTGTATTTAATAGGGCCTTTCATTATAAGATCTATCTGAAAGCTTCCCTTCTTGCCTTATCACAGTGTTGATGTTATTTAGAAAAGGAAGTAATTTAGCTGTAAGTGCTGTCTGAGCGCGATTTAAAACAAAAGACGGAAATTTAAGGTCAGCCGTACATTCTTTGCCGTTTACAGATTGTGGCGTGAATCCAACCAATTCACTTTTATTTTGCATCGACTAAATATTACGTTATTTTCTGCGTATATAATAAGCCGTGTCTAGGGTGCAGTATTGCGTGGTTACGGAGAGTGAAAACGAAGTGGAAAAAAGCGGTACTTCCCAGTCGAAGATAATTACAAATGAATTAAACAAAACCATAAATCATTATAGAAACTGCAATACCTATATCGCGTCAAAGAAGTCGGAGGGGATGGGGCTCGATAACGACACTAAATATACTTACACAACTACATCAATAATATCATGGAACACTCTCTGACATCATGATCGTCCGATAGAACTTGTTCGTGAGCGAATCAAATCAAGAGGATCAGACTAGGTATTGATTCATTTGCCAATGTTCTAAATATAGGACTGTACATACTTTACATGCTGTATATATAACTATGTATACGAAACTTCTCAAAACAGGGAACTATCTGTTCAGGGGTTGTACTACTTCAATTCTACAGGAAGTAATGAAGACGTTCTTTCATTCCATACTTTGTGTACGTGGGTTACATTGTATCACATCGTTACAGGAATAAAAACGAGGAATCGTTCCGCCATTTTGTAATGTTAAATTTTTAGAGTGTGGAAAGTAAATGAAATAGTTCCAGGAGAGAAAATCTCACCACACTGGAGCTAAGGAGGTTACGTGGTGACATGTTTTCAAGAGTGTGTATGGTTTTGACAATTTATCATTCACCGATTATTTTATGTTTGCTCATAGTAGTACGGTACCAGATGTTATTGTCTTAAACTCCAAAGCCACAAAGTAGGATTAACATTCGGCATAACTTTTTTTCTAATAGGGTTGTGAATAAGTGGAACGGTTTGCCTGAGAAAGTTGTACTTGCAAGTAGTGTGAATGGGTTTAAGAATGCTTTGGACAAGCACTTTAAGCATTGTAATCGTATCTGAGTGTTTGTGTTTTCAGTTTTTTTTTCTCTTCGAAAGGGTCCTTGATGGGGACTTGTGTGTCCCTCCTGATCCTTTTTTTCTACTACATCTACAACTAACTTAACTAAATCGGAGTAGAAGTAAGATTCAATTGACCATCAAAGAAAAAAATTCTAGCCATGCAGTTTTCATAAACACAATAATTCCCAGTATTAGATTGCAGAGCGTTAGTTTCTACCGTTAACGTAACATGTAGGTTTGATTCGTATGACCAGCCCATGTTGTGGAGCTGTTTGCTTTCAAATCAATTGTAATGGTGCCAAATGGCTGTGACATAGCAAGTTCCATAGAGTGAAATTAATACATTATAAAGTTACATATTTTTGATAACATTTATATCGTGATTCAAACTGAAGCTGATAAGAAACTGTACGATATTGTATAGTAACCGTATTGTACTTTGGAGAACATTCATTTCATCAATTTGTTTAACTACAACTGCACTGTTACAACATATATTACTTTATTAAGTTACAGTTATCCAGGACAACTGTTGCATGGAGCCTATTTTGCTTGTAATATATTGCATTGTACATAAGACCCGTGACTATGTTTCATTGTACTGTAATTAAAGAAGTAATACTTCGATTTAATTAAGAGTTTAACGTTAGCGCAGTCAGTTACGTGTTTAGGCACACATTTAGTGTGACTCGTAGTGTTGTAAAGGATTATATTTACCGAACAATTTGTAATGTATTTCTTCATTCGGAACCGTGGGAATTAACGGGAGGAAATTTGAGGGTCAAAAGTGCAAAGGGATATAGAAACTGCAGGAGGTTGATAGGAACTTAAAGGAGGTATAAAATCACTTCATGACAATACCATAAGATGACCTCCGGCACCGGTATAGTGCAAGTTACATATTACATGATACATACAGTTACATGACAGGAAGTTTAAGTTCTGTATTATATTGTACATATTCAGTATGCAGCCATCGGTACATACTGGCAATAAGGGATGTTTGTCCGCATGCCAGAGCCATCCTGGCAAACAAGCCACTGTTGTCAGGGGCTTTTTGCCCTCAGGTGCTTTTTGACCCCTAGACACTCGAAAGTTCAGACGGTTCAGGCTCGTTCACGGTGAAAGATCAACGCAATAATAATGAGAAATCGACACGAAAAAAAAATTCTCAAAGTATGGCGTCCCTGGGTACAACACGGAGGAATAATGTCCTATATGGTATTGCCGATGAACAGACAAATTACTGAAACATTAACATCTTTCTATAAAAAAACGTATTATTTGTTTTTTTTTTATAATTTTTAAGTTCAAATAAAAACACTGTAGTTAAGTACCCCCGTGACTTACGATGATAGAACAGCAAACTACTTTGTTGAAAGTAAATATTTGATCTGCAAGAATTTGAATAATGATATGACGGTGATTTTACAATCACAATTATGACAAATAAGTTCATTTTGCATTGTTGACTTTTTGGAAAAGGTAAAACAGTCTTAATGTACCTACCTCTCGGCATCCATAGTGTTGGTTAATAATCAACTATAACAGGCAGTAATTTTTAATAATGCGCCTAAGAATCACACGTGGCATGCAGAAACCAAAGAAACGAATTTCAATCTGAGTTAAAAAATAATAATAACGAAACTTTGCCAAAGTGCAAAATATACACATATATCTCATGCTTCTTAAAACACATTGCAATTTGTGAATTTCTTTATGAACGTCTTAAGAAAAGTAAGAGTTTATGTGTTTTATCTTGGTTTGTTTCATTGTTCTATGTTTTTATCGTTTGTTTGATTCCGATACTGGGATCACCTCTTTTATTAATTCGTTTAGTTTTTTCTCTCTTGAAAATCACTCCGCTGTTAATATTGCTTTAATTAGAAGATATAAATGAAAATGGAAAGAAAAAGTTTAAATTTTAATCAATATATTGATCGATTACATAAGATGTTCAATTAAAAAAATAGTGAAAAACTTGGGTAAAGCCCACCACCACTTTTTAACTAACACCATAGTTATGACACCATAACAATATTCACTTTAAGTATTTATGCGACCCGAGATATATCGTTACTTACTGCAGATCCGGAGAGCACGATCAAATGATAACGTATTTTGATTCGCAGCTCGACACTGTATACACAAGTACTGTTGGCTGTACTGTATAAAATAGCTAGCTAGCTAGCTAGCTGCATTCTCCAGGCTTTAAGGCCGATAGCGATGGTACCTGTACAAACTTGGATTGCGTACTGTACAATCCCGAACCCTCAACTGCGTACAAAATGCATCATTTCATTTCAAATTTAACATACACTTCATCGCAATGTCATGTTTTGTGGCCCTTTTGTAGTGGAATTGCATCCAGAAGCAAGCCTTATTCACAAGTAACAATATTTCTTGTTTACAATCTGTTTTACATGATATATGAGGTCTTCCGTTGAAACTAATTTACAAAGCGTACAAAAAGCAGTGGTGGAGCGCCGTGAAAGGCTCAACATGAGTTGCCTACGCAGCTAGCCTATGAAAGTGTAATTGAAACAGAGACTATATGAAAGTTTAGGTTGCAACGTCTAGTCATGTGGGTACCAGTGAGGGCGCATGTAAGCGCCATGACAGGCTCAGAATAAGTTGCCTACGCAGCTTGCCTCTAAAACTGCAAATACACAAATATTATATGAAACTTTAATTTGTGTCGTCCAGTCATGTAGGTTTCGTTCACTTGGCAAGTAATGCCAATATTGTAGAGCGCACGCGCACTACAATAATGCTTAAAAACATACGTTACGTAACCGTTGTGCCCCCTGGCTCTAAAAATAGTTCGTTGCCTCCACGGAGCCCAGTGGACGTTTAACTAAAACAAACGAGGGGGAAATCGCACGACTTGTAAACACGTAGTTTTTTTGCTACAGTATTTTCAAACCCTAAGCTTGAAGTGATGTTGCTAGCAGGCATTGGTAGTGCATTGGATAAACGTCGGAACGATTTCTCAAGTACAACATAGAAAACAGGGCAAAAAAATCATTCCTTGGAATGCAAGTTCTACACAAGAAATCACGGAAATGAAAAATGAAATCGAATCAATCGAGGATTTCTGTATTACAGTAGTAAATTAACTGAATGTGTTCAATGAAACAGACAATAATACTCGCCGTGCTTCATATTATGTTGATGAGGAAATCATTGTTAGATTCATTTATGATATTTGTAGCCCCAATTTAATTTCTAATTCACTACTCCAACTTCTCAGTAGTAGTCTTGACTGAGACCAGGGTTAATAATAAAACTTCAGTTAGAATTTAAAATAACAAATTATAATTTCAAACATGTTGGCCGTGAGGATTAAAGAGGTGGTGGTGATGGTTTCTATATACATAGTTGTATCCATTTTACAGAAACTATCAGACATTATATCAGACTCTAACCAGTTCGAGTCATTATTTATTGACATCACGTACCCTGATCACAGTATAGTCAGTGTCAGTGTCATTTACAAATCGCCTGGTGGTCCTATATATCTACATTCAGCAAGGATTTAACTCCTCTTTGGAATTCGACGCAAATCGATCCAAGAAAACTTGCTATACCTAAGGTGACTTCAATATTTATCTACTAAACTATACGGATGTGACAGCAATGTTTCTGGATTACTGTGCACAGCTGTTCGTTGATGCCATATATATCCAAGCCTATAATAATTTATGATACTCGGCTACGCTAATATATATGATATTGTGTAATGATGAAAGTTTAAATAATATTTCAGGTATACTAATTTCTGTCGTCACTGATCATCTTCCTGTATACTATAATGTTATCAATTACAACGCACAATCCAGTGCTTACAATGAATTAAATATTACCAAACGTGATTCTCCTGCTCATAAGATGCTCAGCTTTATTAATGAGGTAATGTTAATTGAGACGAATTATACGACTTTACAATTACTAATGACGCTTATAATTAATTCATTGATGACATTAATGATTTCTGTGGCAATAATTATCCACTGAAATATCACATAATTAAGAGTTCTCAGAAAGTCGCTCCAAGAATTACTTCCGGTATTCTTTGTCCTATAGCTAAAAAAGAAGAAGAAAAAATACGTACTACAAATCATTACTTCAAAACCGCACTCCTTCAGTAAGCTTAAAAACATCATGTACAAAATAAGCTGGCAGCCAGTATTCGTGTAGCGAAGAAATCTAAGTTTACAAAACTTTTCTGTGCATATGTGACTGACCTAAAGAAAACATGGGAAGTTATTAAGGAAATAATTGGCAAACCAACGGGTTCTGCCCGGGTTTATCAACCTTTTTACATATAATGATATTGGCATTGAAAATGAACTTTAGGTCCCAATTTTTGTTTGCAATGATTACATTTCTTATATTGAACAAACTTTTGCTGACAAGATAATATATGTATAAAAATAAACGAATAACGGAAACTGACCGGGAGAGTTGAACAATGGAAAATAGCAAAGAAATTTGTAATGAGAGCTGGATTCGGACCAGAGGTCACTATTTTCTAAGATTTCATTTTGTGATATTCCTCTTCCATCCTATCTTAGTGCTTTCAATCCTAATTCATGTTTCATCACCTCTACCGACAATATATATAGCTATCAAACATAGTAACAGTGTTAATTTTCGGAAATATATTGAATAATATGCAATTAATCATTAAACACATCACACATCAATGGCGACAGGCAACTAACTTGACTATTTTGCCCACATATCAATAGCATAGTGCTCAATGACTTATGTTATCACCTACGTTAATAATAAGTGGACTGTCCATACCTATTCGGCATGTCAGCACTACAGGCATTTTAGGAATGTCTCTTATCAAACAAGACCATTGCCACTTTTTTGCAGTGCCCGAAACAATGTCAGCATATTGCCCGACTTTCCAATGAAACATGTTTTTGCTGGGAAGGGTTAGGGGGTTGGGGGAGGGGATTCCTACGTCTATGACGATATGTATATTGTCCTATGGCTACAACTCTAGAAACGTTTATAAATTCACACAAAGTTTCGTTTTTTCTGTCACCATGGTCACTATGTAATCGTGTAGCATTGCATTATGGGATCTAAGTTATCTGGAATAGGGAACACTTAGTATCATCCAATTAACACCTATGAGTAAATGACAATAAACAGGGAGTTAGTGCTCGACAGCAGCATGAAGCATGGTAACACTATGGTATGTATTTATGTGTGAGTGCATGTTAGAACACCAAATACCTAAATTACTATCGATACTCCTACATTAATATCAATGTAGGTCGCATCATACCAATATACATATCAGTTTCTTTTGGTTTAGGGCATTATAAATGACATAATCAACTCTATAGAAAAGTTATTATTCAACAATTGAAAGGACGTTGGATTTACATAGGTCACAACAATAATGACTGCGCATGTAGGCGCATTATAGTCCTTACAAACGACTAAATATTTTCTACATTCTAGATGCTTTCTGAAATCACAGAGTATCTGAATGATAAATTTAAAAGTGCACAAAACAGTAGGCTGACATTTATACATTCACAACGTATATAAATACAAGGTATGAACGAACAATCAATCAATAGGTTCTTGATGAGACTATAGTGCAAAGGTTAAATATGAACTTTACTTGTTTAGAAATTAATATAATCAATTTTATCCTTTTGGCTCTCTACTATAAATGTTTGACAGATTAGAGTGTCTTTATGAATGATATAAATGCTTTCAAACTTAGATGTTGTAAATAATTTTCAAACTTAGAGAAACTCTGGGTACATTTTCTCCAGGTAACAGACCCAACTTCTTCTCACACCTTTAACTTCTTTCACCAGATATTACACAGACAAGCAATAGCGTAGGTTACTGTTAACACTTAAAGGGAGAATAATACACACACTGGTAAATTAAATACTGGATTCCTTGTAATGGAACCACGAAGGGGGAGGGGGTGGCAGGGGTAGTGGACAACCAATTCCTGTCTCCCATGGAATTCTCAAGTTACCCTATATCAAACAAGATAAATAATATATTGTAGTAGAGCATGCCAGAGACCACACATGTAACAGGGTATCATATTCATCACAGATAGGTCTATGATCTTCATTGAGTTCTGTGAACATATATAACTATGTAGGGATCAACGATAAAGGAATGCGGGAATGTAAAGGAATGAAGGATGGGTATATCATACGCAAAACTCACACTTATACGCAAATCTAGGGAGTATTTTAATGTGAATGTTTTCGCATTGGTATTTCACATAAATATAGAAGGATTTCTTACTGTCAATTCAACAGCTAAAGACATTTGATATTTCATATTTAAGATGGATGGCTATGATTCCATACATAGTACTCTAATAGTAAATTCATTCGACATTTTACAAACACATTGTTTAACTTACAACGTGTAAAATAGAAAATGAAACCGACGTCAATCAGTTTACAAATGGTTTGAATTTTTCCGGCTAAGGAAATGACCGTGCAAGAAGTATATCTAATAAATATATAAAAAGATGATTGAATTACCATTTATTGCATCCTTCCGCCAGTTCAACCAGCAGTGCATGTTTTACAGTTTAAGGACAAACTCTGTTCCAGGTTTGCGCTCTTCACTAAACTACATGATGCATTATGACATAGACAATGTAGCATGACTTCAACTATAAAGCTGTGTGCTGAAAGCCATAGTGATTATTACATACCACGGAACCGTTTTTTACTTTGGTTTATGAGAACATTGGATCAGGCGAATTGAAGTGTACGTACAAACTAAGTTACTTATATCTTCATGTATAGGCCCAGTCATAATTAAATATCAGCTCAACCCAGTCAGCGCAACGTTGTGTATACTATATGTTTGCCTATATGTAGGCCATAGAATTAAGCTAGTTATAGTAGTACTTTATTTACCTCTCTATCGTTACAGACCAGTCAAGTA
>JAIPMN010010631.1:0-12719 GCA_020650975.1 Apostichopus californicus
TTACCATCATCTATAATTGCCTATAATTGAAAATGATATTTACCATGACACACATAAATGAAATATTAGATTTATTACAAATTTATGATAATTATGAAAATGTCACCACCCGTTTTTCATTCATTATTGTTCTGCTGTACTCTTAATTAGTACAATTATAACTTGCACAATGGATATAAATGTTTTGATCTTTATTCAATTTCTCTATAGACCCGTGTGATCAGATCTCCTGTCTAAACGGTGGCACTTGTGTCGTGGCGGGTGGTGTGGCAATGTGCATGTGTCCGGGCACCTTTTTTGGAGATGATTGCGGCATGATAGGTAACTGTCATGAAAATAATTTAATATGTCATGAAGTATTGCACCCTGCTCTTATTCATACATGCTCTGAATGTATTGATTTTGACTTTGAGTCTCAGAGCAACTGATTGGCTGCTGACATTCTAAATCTTATCATGACCTGGCAGAGGAAACTAGATTAAAACTTCCTGTCAATCTATAGGCAGATTTCATGTGTATATGATAAGTTTATGTAGGATTCCTACCACGCAAAGATTTTAGTAAAATATCATCAGAAGAAAGTTTCATCCTGTTCTCTTATATCCAGATCCTGGATAATTTACAGATCTGAAATTAAACCATTTAAAATTGTGTAACAGTTGTACAATGGTAAATTTTGAACTCCAATGACACATGGAACAATAATACTTTGGCATCACAAACTACAAGTCAAGCTTTCTTCCTTTTTGCTCCACAGACTGTAAGCCACCTGCCAAGTATTTCACATTATAAGTAAAGTCAGGCTGTGTGTGGTAGAATGTGCTGTACTTAACACATCATAAATCATGCAGCACCAAATTTCAAAAGTGAATGAGTGACTGACCAGTTTCTCATTTTTTAAACTATAGAGAACACAATGGTTCAATTAATCAGTATAACGGAAAGAAATTTAGCTGACCTTTCCTCATGGTGTAACGTTAAAAAGGTTATAGCATATAGTGCTAGGCTGGCAACTCTTTCCCAGCAGGTCTAAAAATTACTTAAAGAATTTATTTTAGAGTTATCTTACATGTTGTACACTGTTCAAACCACTGCCCAATTTAATTTGTCCGAAGTGGTCCTTTAATCATTCGAGGCTCATTAGTTAAACCGGCTGGACCAGTCAGTCTAACACATTGTAGACCACCATGTTAGGTCAATTCCTCAGATGAATAACAAACTTCAGTACGAAAACATAAAAGACGTTATAGCTAACTCAAATGACATGTTTAGAATTAATGCAAATCTGTGAAGGACGAATGATGCTGTACGTCTACCCAGGATTCTGCTTTTCATATGAAGTCAAAATAATATGTCTTGTGTTTCTTAGAAATCTTTGAAACTTTAAACTAACCCCAACATTATGTAGGCCAGCACCATATCTGGAAATTGTTTATATCTATTTGTGTATTATTTGCTTTAAACAGACAGCAACCCATGTGATACTCTTATTTGCATTAATGGAGGTTCTTGTACTTCCCTGGGTCAGACAGCTTCATGTAACTGCCTGCCAGGCTTCACAGGGACACTTTGCGAAGTACAAAGTAAGTGGACGATATTTCCCTATTTTCATGTACCCCTTTGTGATGCCTTTTCTGTATACTCAAAGGTGATGAATACACAGTAATACTATAGAAAGATAATATAATTGATACAGTTATTAATAATCCCATTGTCCTAAAATAAGAAACATAAATTTCCATTTGGTTAAAAGCTGTGCTAGATATTTTTGGGATAATATTTCAATGAAACAATCCTGTCACTGAGAATGTCACAATTACCTCATTTCAAGCATGATCAACATATAAAGTAAACAGAGCATTTGTTAAGATTGCTCCATAATTTCATATGGGTTGCTTCTCATATTGTTAATTGCATGCAGTGTATGGCATTGTCTGTGTGGGTGACAAACTAAGGTTGCTTAATAATTTAACAGGGGTTGCTGCTCATATTCTTGTTTGCATGCAGCATATGTCTGTGTTTACATTCCAGGCAAGGTTGCTCCATTATTACATAGGGATTTTTTCTCATATTTTTTGTAACATGAAGCATATGGCGTTGTCTGTGTATAGGTGTAAACAACCTGCAATCATATTTTATCATTTCATTGATCATTGCCTCACATATTCTTCATGATTTCTCTGTAAGTTGTTAGAATCAATGTACTAATGGTTTCATGATTATTTATTTGAATGCCAATGTAATCTCTCTGAATCTACTTTTGGAGATGGCGGTGGTTTTTGTGATCAAATAACCTGTTTAAACGGAGGTCTATGTACTGAGGCTCTTGGATTTGCATTCTGCATTTGCCTGACTGGCTTCACCGGTGCTGATTGTGGGATCCAGATGGGTATGTGGTCTTTAAGTAATCTATCGTCAAGATTGTTCTAGAGAAGGTCTGCACATTCAGCGATCAGCATCGCATAATTAAAACAACCATTAATTATGTGAATGACACATCTTATAGCTGTAAATTTCTGAATCAATTTTGAAATTTCCTTTCTTTAGAACTTGCTAACTCTATGTTAGTAATTTTAATTGTATCACCAAGCACTCTTGACTGACTGCACTAGCTGTATGAACAATCCATCCTTGGTATGCATTTATTGTGCTGGACTAAAATCATATCCAATAACTTCCTTTTTTTTCTGCTTCCCTATTGCAAATCTTTAGTTTTTTGTTTTGTTTTTGTTTTGCTTTGCTTATAGTCATGTTTGGGTTTATACTCTTTGCAAATTTGATTGACTCTCATGCTAATAACACGTACAAAGTATAAACATCATTAATATATATAAGGCATGTTTAATTGACTCTCATGTTACTAACATGTACAAAGTATAAACATCATTGATACATACAATGCATGTTTGATTGACTCTCATGCTAATAACATGTACAAAGTACAAACATCATTGATACATATGATAAGGTATTCTTTATAAAGTGAACTCATTGCCAAGGTTTATACCATCTGAACAGTTTTGGAAGACTGTTTTTCTAATAAAGCAGACAGACAATTTAAAGTTGTAAATCTATTGGCTAAAATAAACATTGTTTAAGTATTTACTAGTTGCAACACTATTGTACAACTGACATGTTCCTCATATGAAATGTATAACCATGTTGAAGCTCTCCTCATGCCAGTGGTTGATTGCTCTCATTGATCAAACATCACCTCCCACCTACCCTTTGTTTTCTTTCCTTTGCTTTGCTTTGCTTTGCTTTGCTTACCTTACTTTACCTCACCTTTCTTGCTTCTAATACCTGCACTATAATTTCCAAAGAAGCTATAGATGATGCCTGGCATCATTGTGTAGATTCTGTCCTTTCCGACCAAAGAGGAGGCATCCACATGTATGAATAAATACCTTGTTGCTATGGAGATGACAATACCATCAGATGGTGACTACCTCCGATGAGAGCAGAACCACTCACCTATCCTGCTTAATGCTAAACCCAGCCTAGCTTCAAGTAGAGGTGATGTGTTATTACATCAATCATAATACTAGACGCTTCCCATGGAGTAAGGTGTGCAAATGAAACAAGACATTTGTGATCAACTATCCCAGATGAGCACAGAAGCCATATCCTGTTAGTAAACCCAGCCTAGACTATAGCTTCCAGTAGATGTGACTTGTTATTAAAGCAATCATAATACTAGATGCTTCCCTGTCAATGGAGGTGTGCCTAAACATATCCTGTAATTAAAAACAACCTAGCTTCTAGTATCTGGTACTTCCTAGTTATGTTACTGGTATATTTGCTTGCCTATGGGTATAGTGGATAGATAGAGGAACACTCCAAGGTGCCACACCACCTGCTGATCGTCCTTTGCTTATCCCCATGACTACCATTCCAAAATGGAGGATGCTCTGTACTTGATGATTTCCTCCAACATGGTAAGCTGGTGCTTTGAATTCCTCTCCAATTTAGAACCCCATTAATTTCAAATAGGCTTTAAATTATGAGAAATGTGCAGTAGATACTTAACAATAAAGATGTTATTGCTTGTATGAAATTATAGTAGGTACGTGCAAATGATCTTACTTATGAGGAACATGACTGACTAATCATGAAGTGATTTAGAATTTAGTATATAAATGCATCAAAAGAAGGTATCAATAATTGATGATAGGCTACCACTATTTTCGGCAATGTGAATCTTTGACTTGTGTTTCTTTTTTAAGTTGTGTTTTTGATGGTGAAAGCAAAGCTAGAAGCATGTATTCATTGTAATTCAGTCAAATTATAAGGTGGTTTTAAACAATCTGAATCAAAATTACTCTTGTAACAAATTCAAAATTATCCTTATGATTACTTAAAGGCTTTCCATGGTGATATCAATTATCTCACTTAAAATACAGTACTCCTATGATATGTTATAAATAATAAGACAACTATTGCTTAGTGTAAAGTAAACTACTCCTATGGTATGTTATTTATAATAAGAGAACTATTGCTTATTGTAAAATAAAGGACTCCTATGATATATTATAAATACCAAGAGAACTTGCTTAGTGTAGAATAAAGTACTACTGTGATATGCTATAAATTATAAGAGAACAATTGCTTAGTGTGAAATAAAGTACTCCTATGATATGTTATTTATAATAAGAGAACTATTGCTAAGTGTCAAATAAAGTTCTCCTTTGATATAATATAAATGGTACGAGAACTGTTGCTTAGTGTAAAATAAAGTACTCCTATGATATATTATAAATAATAAGAGAACTTGCTTAGTGTAAGATAAAGTACTACTATGAAATGCTATAAATAATAAGAGAGCTATTGCTTAGTGTAAAATAAAGTACTCCTATGATATGTTATTTATAATAAGAGAACTATTGCTAAGTGTCAAATAAAGTTCTCCTTTGATATGTTATAAATGATAGAGAACTATTGCTTAGTGTAAAATGAAGTACTCCTATGATATGTTATATATAATAAGAGAACTATTGCTAAGTGTCAAATAAAGTTCTCCTATGATATATTATAAATAATAAGAGAACAATGGCTTAGTGTTAAATAAAGTACTCATATGATATATTATAAATACTAAGAGAACTTGCTTAGTGTAAGATAAAGTACTACTATGGTATGCTATAAATAATAAGAGAACTATTGCTTAGTGTAAAATAAAGTTCTCCTTTGATATGTTATAAATGGTACGAGAACTATTGCTTAGTGTAAAATAAAGTACTCCTTTGATATATTATAAATAATAAGAGAACAATGGCTTAGTGTTAAATAAAGTACTCCTATGATATATTATAAATAATAAGAGAACTTGCTTAGTGTAAGATAAAGTACTACTATGATATGCTATAAATAATAAGAGACTTATTGCTTAGTGTAAAATAAAGTACTCCTATGATATGTTATTTATAATAAGAGAACTATTGCTAAGTGTCAAATAAAGTTCTCCTTTGATATGTTATAAATGATAGAGAACTATTGCTTAGTGTAAAATGAAGTACTCCTATGATATGTTATATATAATAAGAGAACTATTGCTAAGTGTCAAATAAAGTTCTCCTATGATATATTATAAATAATAAGAGAACAATGGCTTAGTGTTAAATAAAGTACTCCTATGATATATTATAAATAATAAGAGAACTTGCTTAGTGTAAGATAAAGTACTACTATGGTATGCTATAAATGATAGAGAACTATTGCTTAGTGTAAAATAAAGTACTCCTATGATATGTTATTTATAATAAGATAACTATTGCTAAGTGTCAAATAAAGTTCTCCTTTGATATACGTGTTATAAATGATAGAGAACTATTGCTTATTGTTAAATAAAGTACTCCTATGATATGTTATTTATAATAAGAGAACTATTGCTTAGTGTAAAGTAAAGTACTTCTATGATATAGTATTAATAATAAGAGAACTATTGCTTAGTTTTGTAATATAAGATGTAAAGATGCCATTTGCCTACTAAATCTGGTGACTTTATGTCATTTTTGCAGAACCTTGTACCAGTAATCCATGTCAAGGTGGTCAGACGTGTATGATTACAGCAGATGGGCTCTCCTATATATGTCTGTGTATGACTTCTATTGGGATGCTACCCTGTGACGTAATAGGTAATTCCTTTGCTATATATCTATAGGGTAAGGGTCCGGTTGTATTGTCATCAAGTTTGTGGTGAATTTCATGTCATTTGCTCAGGAAATAATCAGGTATCCTAAGGTTATTGACCAGCTTAGAAGTAGAAAATAGCATCTGTTTCATTAGAATATAGGGACCACATACTGTGTCAGGACTAGGAACTAGTATAGTGTCATTAGAATAGGAACCACCATATGGTGTCATTAGACTATATGGACAAGCATAGTGTCATTAGAATATAGGACCACATACATTGTCAATACTAGGAACAAGCATAGTGTCATTAGACTAGGAACCAGCATAGTGTCATTAGACTAGGAACCAGCATAGTGTCATTAGAAGTAGAACTAGCATATTGTCATTAGAGTAAAGGGACCACATGCTGTGTCAAGACTAGCAATCAGTACATTTCATTAGTATGGGGACCAGCATAGTGTCATTATAGTATAGGGACCAGCATAGTGTCATTAGACAAGTGACCAGCATAGTGTCATTAGACGAGTGACTAGCAAAGTGTCATTAGACTTGGAATCAGCATAGTATTGTTAGACATGGAACTAGCATAGTGTCATTAGACAAGTGACCAGCATAGTGCTATTAGACGAGTGACCAACATAGTGTCATTAGACTAGGAATCAGCATAGTATCGTTAGAAATGGAGCTAGCATAGTGTCATTAGAGTAAAGGGACCACATACTGTTTCAAGACTAGCAATCAGCATATTGTTATTAGACAAGTGACCAGCATTTTGCCTAAGTGTAGTAACCAGAGTATTGTATCATCAGTCCAGGACCATCATACATGATTTCTTTAGCTAGGGACCTCATCATACATCATCAGGTTAGGGCCTGATATACCGTGTCATTAGTTGGAACCATCGTATTGTGTATTAATTAGCTAGGCACCAGTATATAGTGACGGTTCTGATGTGCACACATTTCACTTGTAATATTGAATCCTAGTAGCTATATTCTTATCATACGCAAGACTTCATTTTTTCCAGGAAATCCTTGCATGAGTAACCCTTGTATGAATGGAGCCACATGCATGAATGGAGCTGATGGTCTCTCCTACATCTGTGCTTGCATGACACCTACAGGCATTCAGCCATGTGCTCCCACTGGTAGTAACACTTCTTATGAATAATTCATGTCATTTAGTTGACATATGTTTTACATTAATAAACATTGTACTGAGACATAGGTCAATATAATTTCCTGCATTTGTGCTTGCATGTAACCTTCAGATCTCAACTATTCTTGAAGTATCATTCAATGTTCATATATTCTCTACATTATTGGAATGCAATATCTACTTAAGTTTACTCTCTTAAACTCTTATCATGTCCTAGCTGCATTTGATCTTCGACATGACAAATGCACTCATTAAACTGAAATTTTAAATTTGTTTTAACAATTCTGATGTTAACTCATTGACCGGTTTACTTGTTCATATTTTGTGTCTTTTAAACTTGGACCTGGTAATTTCATGATTTCCATAGCTTGATTATCGTAAGCTGTTAAGATGTTTTGTTTTGTGGTGTTTTCCCTGATTTAGTTTGTTATATATGGTGTGCTCTATATTGGAGCCTGCATTACACCTGCATTCAGTTCTATGGAATGTGAAACAAACATGATATTTACATCAATTATGCTGAGTTGTACGGGTTAGGGCCCTAACCCCTACTGTGGTATGTTTGTGTACATTACAATATATACACAGTTGAAACCTGTCAGTTTAGCACTGTCTATATAGTCTACTTGTTTCTGAGGTATTCTATTAGGATATATGGTGTCCGATCTAAACTTGTACCTACATCATACCTTCACCTCATATATGTAGTATGGTGTGCATAGCCTATCCTATGTGCACTTGTACCAACATCACATCTGTACGCAACAGTAGAATGTATAAGTACAGATACCTCAATTATTGACATTTCTTAAGATTCCCTGCATAAGCTAGAGTTTGCCGGTTTGCACGTGACAAATCCATTCAAGTAAACACACAATGTTTGTGATCAGTTCCAACTTAACCATATGCTATTTAAAGTTTGCATTTAATTTGTATATATGTTATCGGTATAGCTCCTTAAGTCGTTAATGCTCCTTTGATATTAATACTTTATGAGTGGAAGTTGACATGCACGTTTCTGGCTTCTGTTTCATGCACATTGTCCAGATGTAAATCAAGCCTGTGCAAGTTCACCATGTCAAGAAGGAACTTGTATGGTTTCATCTGATGGAATGAGTTACATCTGTATCTGTGAGACACCAACTGGACTTCAACGTTGCAACCAGCTAGGTACACCTAACGTTGTTACCATGGCTTCCTGTTTGTCCAGTATTTCAATGACCTGGACTTTCCTTCTCAGTACTTGATCTAGCTTTCTAACTGTACACATTACCATGGTAACATAAGTTGAATTTTTATGTTTGTCCGATATTTATTTTTGATTGGACTTACTCACCTGAGCTACTTACTATTCAAATAATCAGGAATTTCCAAATTAAATTTCTTTGAAAAACCTTCATTTGTGTGAAGTAAGTGAATGTTATGGTATGATAGTATGTGCTGAATAGCTTTAGTTGCAAGTTTAATTGCTGCATGTAATTAGTAGCTATACTTTCTAATTAATATTCATTAGCTAAAATTAGCCCCAATTTAGTGGCAACTGTTCTCTCTTGGCATGCTTCAAAGCGTACTTTTGTGCTGACAGTATTGTCAGTATGAATACCCTGCTTCTATCAGATAAAGAATCTATTCAAACTGCCAGCATGAGCAGTATGAATATCCTGTTTCTATGAGATAAGGCTTACAAACTCTTCATACTACCAGTATGAGCAGTATGAATATCCTGTTTATATAAGATAAGGCTTACTAACTGTTCATACTACCAGTATGAGCAGTATGAATATCCTGTTTCTATGAGATAAGGCTTACAAACTGTTCATACTACCAGTATGAGCAGTATGAATATCCTGTTTCTATGAGATAAGGCTTACAAACTCTTCATACTACCAATATGAGCAGTATGAATATCCTGTTTCTATGAGATAAGGCTTACAAACTGTTCATACTACCATTATGAGCAGTATGAATATCCTGTTGCTACATGAGAACAGGTTCAAAAACTGTTCATGTCCATACTTGTGATTTTATTTGAAGTATGATATAAGGGTACAGTATAGAGTGGTAGTACCATTCATGTCCTAACTGGCTGCTCTTGCAAGAAAGGTGATAAATGTTCCATCTTTCATAAAGATCCACATTTTGAGCCTTAAAGTAGTGCTTTAATACATTAATTAATTAACAGCTGGAAATGACTACACCCAAATATTTGACCTTCCCTACACTTTTTAGGATTGTTTTAGTTATGTATCCTACGGTATCCTACGGTAATGTAACAATCAGTGTAAGTGGACAGTAAGTGGACTTAAATATGACCCATGCCCCCCCCCCCACCCCTCCACTTATTCACAATGGACCCAAAAAATAATCATAAACAGCATTCTCCAATTTGATCAAATTATTATTTCCTGAACATTCCCTACTTTTGGCCCCTAGCAAATCTGGAGCAAAAGTTAGCCAAGCTAGGTGACATCAATAGCTCTCTTATCTCCCGCTCTGGCAACTGACCGGCACATTTAATTATGTAATTTTGATGACCACAAGATCAACTCCAAATGTGTCAGTGTGTTCTATTTCATTCATACAATTGTTTCATTTTTTATGTAAATTGTTCTCACAAAGTATTGTTTCTCTTCCTTTTCAGTGTTCAGTAATTTCCGCCCATTTTCTTTGTTTCTTAATTTCTTGTTCTTCTGCTATTTCACTTCTCATTAATTATGCATGACTTCTACACCCATGTTAATGAATCTTATTACACATTCAATTGTAAGATTTCATGTTAATTCTCCTTGCTTCCAACTCTATATGGCTACACTTTAATCCTCTTTGCTAATCCACATAATCCTTATTTCTACTTCCATTTTGTTCTTAAGATACTACCCTAGCATAAAGTAGCTGTAATGTGTTGTCCTTTTCATTAATTATGCATGACTTCTGCACCCTTGTTCATGAATCTCATACACATTCAATTGTAAGATTTCATGTCAATTCTCCTTGCTTTCAACTCTACATCGCTACATTTTAATCCTGTTTGCTAATCCACATAATCCTTATTTCTACTTCCATTTTTTTCTTAAGACTTGTTTTGGCAGCTCTTACCTCATACTGTGTTTTTATGATAGATTTCTGAAAATGTAACTTAGTATTTATTATATACAATATGATTCTATAAATGTATCTTTACAGATAACCTCTGTACTCCTAATCCTTGTTTCAATGGTGGTAGTTGTGAAGTAGATCCGTTGCTGGGTTTTACTTGCCGCTGTGCGCCAGGCTTCCGAGGTGGCATATGTTCAGGTAATTGCCATTATAGCAGAAAGCATTGTGTATGTCTTAAATAACACATTAGACAGATGCCATAATTTATGTAATGAATAGTGTTTTGCACATCACTGGTCTATTGCAGAACACCGCATGTGTTTGCGAAAGGTTACTTGCTTGAATAATCAGGAAGCTTTGTTGGCTTGCATCTTGGGGCACATAAGCAATTGCCATGAATATCCACATACGAGGCTGTGCAAAATTCACCTTTTTACTGCACAGCAGTAAATAAATCTTAAGAGTTTGTTTTAGGGTGGAGGGGAGGGGTGGGGGAGGTCATATATCTCTTCTGCTTTGTTGTTGTGGTTTGCATTCTAAGTTTAAAAGACAATAGGTTTTCAGTCAGAAGTTTGTGTAAAAAATACTGCAAATATTTGGATTCATGATGTGAAAACGTTGATATTGGTTGGTTACAACTTCTACCAAATAGAAAGTAAAAGTTAATACTAATTTTCAGCCAGAATAGTGTTTGACAACTAACCTTTCGGAGATTATTGCTTAATTTTATTATATTCTTGGTCCATGAATCACTACTTTGACAGTGGCAAGATAGCCGTACACCTCCCAAAAGTGAGTCACCTAAAAAGGTTTCTGTGGGTCAAGGCTTTGATACCAGTCATTATATCTGTACTCAATATCTCTTTAAACCCATCTAGTATATTGTGTATTGTAAATTTGTGTTTCTTTGTCTTCTCAGAGTCTGTGAGGCCTTGTGATAGTCAACCTTGCATGAACCAAGCAACTTGTCTGAATAGTGCAAACAACCAATTATTCATATGTATATGTCTGCCTGGATACACTGGACAAACATGTGGAATGTGTAAGATCTCATAATCTTCAAGTTAATTAATAAGTCAGGGGTCACTGACACTAAAGCCTTTCCAATTTACACACCCATATTAATGAACTTTGAAATAATGGAGTGTATTGCTCGTTGGTAATTATCGAACATGGTCAGAATGTATGTTAACTTGTATAAAGAAGAGTTCAGAATTCTTGCACTATCATGGGACAAATTGAATGTTTCAGTGCTGCATGTGTTGATGTTAAACTTGAGTCGCATCATTTTGTGATTTCATTGAGACTTGACTTGGACTTACCCTCAAGGACGTTGATAGCAAACAAAAGGAACTGTTTTTTTTTATATTCATAACAAAGTGCTCTGCATAATGTGCATAATCAGTGTCTATGCAGTATCAAGTTTTAAGGGAGCAAAACTGAGTGCAAACGAACATCCAACACACCTGGACTCTGTAGTATATGATTGTGTTAATTGTTTCCAGCACATTTAAAGATCAGTAACACTGTTTTAGTGTAAGGAATGGAAAGACAATAGAAGACAGAGTTACTCCATGCTACTGACAAACTTGCAGCTAATGCACATACATTTCTTTTAGGAACATTGATATGTTTTTGAAGTGATATAAAGATGCAAATAATTTTTTTTTAGCAAGCTGACAGAAGTTTACAACATGCGCATTGATAAACGGAAGGGAAATATATGTTAATATCTGTAAGGAACTTACAAAGAGAATAGGAAAGAATATAACCAGGCAACCAGCAGTGGCGGCGGAAGCCAATAATTTTAGGGGGGGACGGATATCGAAGTCACTATCTAAGCGTAGCGCCACCATCGGTTGGCGCAGAGCGTACTAAAAAAATTTGGGTAAAATAGACCCCTCAGATCGCAGGAAATCGCTATTTCCGACCCCTAATAGTGTATTCGTGCACTAAATATTTTGATGTCTTAGGGTCTAAAAATTTACAGATTTAATAAAATATTAGCTTGCGTACAAATATATTTATGATCGTTTTTCAGCCATGCAGTGTAGATTACACTTAGCGGCGAACACTTCGCAAAATAGTGTTGATTCTCTGCTGAACAGCTAACATACATAGCAGTGATTATTGACTGAGTCATTTGACTGTCACTTAAATTGGCATTTGCGTTTAATCCAGTCGCAGTCTCACTATTCATCTAGAAGTCAGGAAACTAGCTATACAGCCACTACTTGTAGGGGGGGGGGCGGATATCGAAGTCACTATCTAAGCGTAGCGCCACCATCGGTTGGCGCGGAGCGTACTAAAAAAATTTGGGTAAAATAGAC